>ML822819.1:37587-65134 GCA_009831015.1 Picea engelmannii
AGTACGTTTTTATTTTATTTTTAAATTTTTTATAAAATTTTATGATTCAATTTTGTTTTTCTTTAAATTTTTTAAGATAATGTTTTAGTTTAAGGTTTTTATAATTTTTTATAATTTTAGATTTTTTTTTAAATATATATTTTTAATTTCGTTTCTTTTTTTAGTTTTTTTATTGTTTTTTTTTCTTTTTTTAATTCTCTTTTTGTTTCAAGGGTTATTTTGGTTATTAGTTTTTTAAAATATGTATATATATATATGGATTATTGGTTTTTTTGGAAATTAAATTTTTTTTTTTTCAATTTTTTTTGTTCTGCCATTTTTTAATGTTTATTTTATTTTATTTTATATAATTTGGGTTTTGAATATATTTTTTTGAATGTGTTTTTTGCTTCATTTAAAAAGAAAAAAGTTGCGAAGATTTTGTCATTTCTATTTATTTATTTTTCGATGTAAATTTAAGAAGAAGAAAAAAATGTTGGTAAATAAATTTTTAAGTGACCATATTTTATCCAATTTTGGTTTTTTTTTTTTTGCACAAGGATCTATTGTCGAAATCACGATTTCAATTAGGTTGAAATAAGCCATAATTTTAACGCTAGCCATGGCTAGGGTTTTACGAATTTCTTTTTAAATTGATTCTTGGATCCTGCAAGTTTCCATAAATACCCCCCAAAAAACTACTCAAATACCAATATGATTCGTAAATTGTTGTGGATATTCCACTGGACAGTTCGTCACAACAAAGCTAATAAAATAATGATATATTTAATGTGAAGTTTAATTTCCTTTAAATCTCAGATTTTTTATTTTTTTTTGTAAGTTAGAAGTATTGTATTAGATCTTGTAGTAAAAGAAATTGCATCTGTCTGTCTCTCATGATTAAACGTGGCAACAGTTCCCTGGTGGGAAACCACAACTGCCACTTGTCCAAAATAGAGGAGTAAAATATGCAGAAAAATAAAACTACGTTGCCACGCAAGGCATAGTTCTGATTGCTAAGCCGAACAGAAAAAACATAGACCAAAATCCCCAGAACTAGTCGGCCTCCCATGGCTACCGAAATAAAACAAAAATCATAAACCTGAAGCATGGTTAAATAAAGCCTAGATTGAGCCTTGGTCTAGCAAATGCTTGGTGCCCCTGTGATTTGCCTTTGTTGAGCCTATCTCGGTCTGAGATGGCTTGTCAAAGGTCCTGTAGGAAGGACATCATGAGATCCACTATGCTCCAGCGTTCAGATTCCTTGAGTTGCAGCTCGATTAAGCCCAACTTGACATCCCCTATACCCCTCTTGAGGTCGTTCAGGGAATCCATGATGTCTACATTGTCTGCAAACCTGTCACAAGAAGAAGGGAGCGGGGGGATAACGGAGAGTCGGAGGAAGAGGAGGGAGAAACAAAGGGAGCAGAGGAAGTTACAGGGGGTGGTGAGGAGGGTGGTGAGGGGGAGAAGGCGGTGGTGGATTATGACGAGGAGGGGAGGGGAGTGAAGGCATGAAGGAAGAGGAATCCATGATGTCTACTCCGTCTGCAAACCTGTCACAAGAAGAAGGGAGTCGGGGGGACAATGGAGAGTCGGAGGAAGAGGAGGGAGAAACAGAGGGAGCGGAGGAAGTTACAGGGGGTGGTGGAGGAGGGTGGCGAGGTGGAGAAGGCGGTGGTGAAGGATGACGAGGAGGGGAGGGGGTGGAGGCGCGAAGCCAAGAAAATTGTCGTAGTTGTCAAATCATTCAATCCTACATGCATAAGGATTCAAGAGCGGGGAGAGGTTCGGGGTGGTCTCACGGAAAGGTTGAGCAGGAGAGGGAGCTGCTACAAGATTTAAGATGGGGATGCCATCATTTTCAGGGGGAGAACCAGAAGGAATGCCATCGTTTTTAGGGGGAGAGTTTAGGTCGGGCACCTTCCTTCCTCGTGCTACATACCAGGGCACCCCTCTTTTGGGTTTGCCCCTAAGACGGGGCATGGTGCTAGCTACAGGATGAATCTGGGACGAAGAGTGCAGAGGAAGTTTAAGAGCCCGGAACGAGGAGCGTAGTGCACAAAGGAAAAGCGAGACCACAGAACAGAGAACGTAGTGTAGATACAAGGAAACAAAGCCGACCAATAGAACTCATGACGAGAGGCACGAACCAGAAGTCCAGCAGGCTGAGTGGAGGTCGCACCCGAAGAGGAAAACGAAATTGAAAACTAAGGAGAGACGAAGATTCAAAGGCTGAAGGTGCAATTGATATTCTGCGCTCCCAAGCATAGACTTAGGAGTGACATTGTTAGGTTGTTGATGGGATTGTAGAGGCGTATTGCCCATCACTGTGAAATCTCCCACACAGAGGAGTGTCGTAAGTGTGCGACAAGCTAGCCGTGAGAGGAGTTTGAAGACTAACGACGGGGGATTCATTCCCATGAAGTGATGGATGAGGGGGGGCGATTCTGAGCCAGTGCCAAGTGGTCGGACGCCTATCCAGATGGCCTCCCCTTGGCTTGTCTATGTTATGTACTTGGTAACACCCCATCTGGGGTCTCAGATTCGTTAATTATTGGTTTTCTTCTTAAAATGTATGGAATAGATGAAATGAGAAAAATAGAGAACATAAATAAATACTCACACCCCAACCACAAAGAAACACAATATATAACCTGGGAAACCCAATATAGGAGAAAACCCAGCTAGAAGGTGAGGCCACTTTGCTCTCTTTTCTTCAAATAAAACTACAAAGAAAGATGCACTCTCTCTAGAGTTTCCTTTGACACCACGACTTGTATGACTGCTACAGAATCTCTACTCCTATGTTATACTCTCAAAATACCACTCTTAGGTGCTTTGCTCAACTATGGAACAAATACAATGCTAAAGAATGGAACCCCTTCCCCTCCTAGTGGCTCGGTATTTAACATCACTTGATAGTTGTCTAGGGGTAGGGTTTTGACTTCCTCAACTCTCAATTGTGATAAGGTTTTGGGCCTTCTATAATTTTCTTGAAAGTCCTTGTGTGGCTAGCCCCATATGCATGAGTAATGGGGGATGATGTGGCATCCATTCATACCATGGTGGTCAACATGGTAGGTCAACTTACAGGAGGAATAAATTTTGGATACGAGCTCCGATTAACATGAGTTTTTCATCGTTGGAAAGGTATCGATGTGTAGAATAGAATCAATGGGTTGATCAATATTTATCTTGAAAAGTCTTGACCCCCCAAAATGCAATTTGGTGCCTCAAACTGGCTCCAGAAGGTTCAAAACCCCAATTTTCCAAACCGGGACCTACCATTAAAATGACCTTGCAAGCTGGTTCCTCCAAATTTTTTCACTTTGAAAACATCAAGATATGTGACAAATAAGATAATTATCCAATCTGGACCATACATTTTCCCAAAAGACATGACTTATCATTCCCTACGTGTATTTATATGGACACCTTTATAACTCATGACATATCATGAATAATGCATAATAAATATTTATCCCTTGTGGAGTATATGTATTCGTACTTATTATTATTTATGCTCAGGTGATGTGACCAAGAGGTTTTCTTCGAGTGGTATCAGAGTGGTGTTTTTGTTGGCCCGTGGTCAAGTTTATTTTTTTCGGTTGTTCCACTTATTTGTGATCAAGTTTGTTTTGTTTTTCCAGTGGCATTAAAATATGAGAGAGTGAGAGAGAGAGAGATTTATGCAAATAATCTCTATGTTGGTGGCCCACTCTTTATCTTCATAATAAAGAAAAAATAAGAGGAGAAAAAAAAAAAAGTTTTCCGAGTATTTTAAGTGCATTGCAAGAAGTATAAGTCAAACAAGACTCCATAGTTGACAATAAGTAAAGTTAATTGTCATGTACATTCATAATTAAAAAGGAAAGTTTCCAAGTATATTTAAAAGTGCATGTAAAAAAGTATCAAGCCAAACAAAGATTTTGTAGTTGGCATAAACAAAGTTAATTGCCACGTACATGGTAAGAAAAAGTAACTAAAAAGAGAAGTTTCCAAGTGTTTTAAAGTACACATGAAAAACTATCAACTCAATTATATATATATATATATATATATATATATAGAGAGAGAGAGAGAGAGAGAGAGAGAGAGAGAGAGAGAGAGAGAGAGAGAGATTGGATCTTTACGTGGAGGAATTTTTACATGGAGTACAAATAAACAATTAGTACGTGAACAATGTGAAATTATTGGTAACGTAAAGAACGTGGAAGGGTAAAAGAAAAGTGAATAATATGAAAAAAATGGAAAAAGGTGAAATATTAAAGTTCATAGGGGGTCACGGGTTCGAATATCTTGTTCCCCCTTGGGGTTAGGCCCCGTAATCACGATCGATGGTTTGCCCCATTTACCATCCACGAAGTGGGGAAGTACTCAGGGGTTTCCCGTGTTGTTTTCCAAGGAAAAAAAAATTAAAGTTCATAAGAGATTTTCTTGTTAAAGCAAATAAATGGTGAAAATATTTATATTCTTAAGATACACTCTTAAGAAGGTCAAATATTTTTATCAAGCTTATTTTCCAAAGTTCAATTAAAAAAGGTATTATAAAAATAATCCCTAAGTTATAAAGTGTCTAATATTAAGTGAAATATTACAAAATTTTGACAAAAACAAAATAGATTCTAATAATCAAGAAAATATAAGATTTCCTAAAACCTTAAAAAAATGCGTTTCGGTTCTACTTAAATTCAAAGGGACACTTGTAGGGAAAGATATTACTATTTTATTGCCCCTATGGAACGTAATAATTTTGTTAGTGCGGATTTTGCTGGTGAGTTAGTGATTCCCAAGTCAAGTATAATAAAAAAGATAAACTTTTAGGACAAGAAACAATATGACATAACTAATTTACAACTTAATATTGGAGATTATACTTTTGATGCCTCAAACTGGCTCCAGAAGGTTCAAAACCCCAATTTTCCAAACTGGGACCTACCATTAAAATGACCTTGCAAGTTGGTTCCTCCAAATTTTTCCACTTTGAAAACATCAAGATATATGACAAATAAGATAATTATCCAATATGGATCATACCTTTTCCCAAAGGACATGACTTATCATTCCCTACGTGTATTTATATCCACGTCGTTATAACTCACGACATATCATGAATAATGCATAATAAATATTTATCCCTTCTGGAGTATATGTATTCATACTTATTATTATTTATGCTCAGGTGATGTGACCAAGAGTTTTCTTCGAGTGGTATCATAGTGGTGTTTTTGCTAGCTCGTGGTCAAGTTTATTTTTTTCGATTGTTCCACTTATCTGTGATCAAGTGTGTTTTGTTTTTCCAGTGGCATTAAAATATGAGAGAGAGAGAGAGATTTATGCAAATAATATCTATGTTGGTGGCCCACTCTTTATCCTCATAATAAAGAAAAAATAAGAAGAGAAAAAAAAAAAGAAAAAAAAAAGTTTTCCAAGTATTTTAAGTGCACTGCAAGAAGTATAAGTCAAACAAGACTCCATAGTTGACAATAAGTAAAGTTAATTGTCATGTGCAATCATAATTAAAAAATGAAAGTTTCCAAGTATCTTTAAAAGTGCATGTAAAAAAGTATCAAGCCAAACAAAGATTTTGTAGTTGGCATAAACAAAGTTAACTGCCACGTACATGGTAAGAGAAGAATTTTTGCATGGATTAAATGAAAAATTATTACGTGAACAATGTGAAATTATTGGTAACGTAAAGAATGTGGAAGGGCAAACGAAAAATGAATAATATGAAAAAATTGGAAAAAGGTGAAATATTAAAGTTCATAAGAGGTCACGGGTTCGAATCTCTTGTCCCCCCTTGGGGTTAGGCCCCGCAATCACAACCGACGGTTTTCCCCATTTACCATCCACGAAGTGGGGAAGTACTTGGGGGTTTCCTGTGGTGTTTTCCTAGGAAAAAAAAATTAAAGTTCATAAGAGTTTTTCTTGTTAAAGTAAATAAATGGTGAAAATATTTATATTCTTAAGATACACTCTTAAGAAGGTCAAATATTTTTATCAAGCTTATTTTCAAAAGTTCAATTAAAAAAAGTATTATAAAAATAATCCCTAAGTTATAAAGTGTCTAATATTAAGTGAAATATTACAAAATTTTGACAAAAACAAAATGGATTCTAATAATCAAGAAAAAATAAGATTTCCTAAAACCTTAAAAAAATGTGTTCTGGTTCTACTTAAACTGAAAGGGACACTTGCAGGGAAATATATTACTATTTTATTGCCCCTATGGAACATAATAATTATGTTAGTGCGGATTTTGCTGGTGAGTTAGTGATTCCCGAGTCAATTATAATAAAAAAGATAAACTTTTAGGACAAGAAACAATATGACATAACTGATTTACAACTTAATATTGGAGATTATACATTTGTATCGCAATGCATTATTAGATCTTTGTGGAGTGATGACGATGACATAATTATGGGTTCACCTTGGATGGAAACACTAGGGACTTTCATATGAAAAATGAAGAATAAGTTTTTGACATTCTCCTATAAGAAGAAGAAGATAACATTACATGATTTCATAGTGGAGTTGTGCATAAGAGTTTCCTCATCAAAATATATCGACCATGTACAAAATGCTACAATTCAATGCGACAATGAATCTCAGAAGAAGCAAGATACATAATTTCGCAAATTTCAACAACACATAAAAGAGGTACAACTACAAAATAATGATATAAAAAACACTCACAAAAGAGATAACGAAAATATCAATAAAAAAATTCCATCCAAAGACGATGAAATTTCTCGTTTGAGAAATCATAATAAAACTATACTAACAAAAATTAAGAAGTTGAAGAATGAGAAGAATGTACAACAAAAAGCCCAAAACATGGATAAGGATGCTAACTCCAATGCAATTCACATGGAAAAACCTAATGTTGTTATCAATGAAGTTGTATCAATGGAAGAACTTCCAAGAGTTGAAACTAAAGATAAATTGACCTCGATAGAAGGGGAGAAGGACTTAAAAATGGAAGCGATGCATAAAAGTGAAGATGAATCCATTGAATCTAAAGAAAAACTTCCCAAGTTACATAAAGATAATGATAAATTAAAAGAAGACATTAATAATAGAGTGACCGATAGTGTAAGATGCAATCTCTTAATGATTCACTCATTAAGGAGGTTAAGAACTTAAAGTTGGAAATTATGAGTCAAGGGAAGAATTGAAAAATAAAGATAGAAATAAAATAGTTATGTAAGCATACTCAAGAACTTCTTAATGATGTTAGGAAGGGGAAAACACATTTACAAGGGTCTGAATATAAAAATATGGATGAAGATATCACCACAAAAATTGAAGATGATACTATCAAAAACGTTGAGGAAGAAATTTGCAAGAGGGTTGAATAATCCTTAAATATTAATGAGGTAAAATCAGAATTGTAATCCATAATTGAGGAAGGATGTAAGAAATTGATAGATGGGGTCACTTTGCAGCTTCAAAAGGAGAAAGAAGACAAGAATCAAGAAGGTCACCAAAAGAAGCTTGTAGAAGTTGAACTCCAATTGGAAAATGCACATGTCAAATATAATGGTATTATCTCCAAGGCTAAAGTAATCAAAGACCAAGCAAAGAGAATAGATGATGTCATTGTCTCTGAAAAGAAGATAGATTTAATGGGTGTGTAGAATGAAGGAAAGTTATCACATATGAAATTGTATCGACACCCTCATTTCCAAGGACGTTTTCAAGGAAGACAAGAAGATCGATATCAACGTTATGAAGGAAGAGGGTGAAATACTTGATCCGTCAGGATTTTTCGAATGACTTATGGTTGAGTTTTTATTTGCATGCATTAATTAACCATTGAAAAACTTAACGAAAGAACGAGAAAAGAAAAAGGAATTATACAGCCATTTACATATATGCAGATCTGAAATGCAATGAAAAACAACAAACCATAATGCTCAGGTTGATAACGGAGTTCGACACAACTTTGCCTACGTCTCCGGGCCTTTTCTCTGTGGGGGAGGCTTCTTTATTTCTTTTCGAAAGCTCAATAGTACATATTTACAATGTCGAATGGCTTCAAGACTGATCTGGTCATGTTCGCCCAGATCTCTATAACCATGCACAAAATACGGCACGCGAAACGGATGTCCGAAGCTCTCAGAAATCATCCGACAACATCTCCTCCTCAACGGTCTCCCTGCCTCAAACTGGCTTTGACTTGGCTTGCCTCAGCATCTCTGCTCTGAATTTCTCTCAAAAGTTGTCCCCTTGGCCTCAAAATGGCCTTGGTTAAATAGTTGGGAAGTTGGTTATCCATCTCCAACTTCCTCCACAAATTTAGGCTCTAAAAAAGCCCAATAACTCCCAAAATAGGCTTAATTACATTAAAAATGGCTTAATTAATTTAAAAACCAACAATGTAGTTAAAAAACCCACTTGGAAACTATATAATAGTTATATAACGGGCATAAGCCCCCCAAGCCTGGGCGCGCACACCTCCAAACGGTCATATGGGATCATGTGGCCACGCGCTAGCCCTAAGGGCTAAGCGCGGGCCACCCCTGCTAACTCCCGGTCCCATGGTGGAAAGGCACATGACCGTGGCTTATGGTAAAACAAACCCGCCAACCGCTAACCGTATAACCGTTTGATTTAAATAATGAAACCGCGCCATTCATAATGGTCATATGTTAATAACCCGCGCATTATATGTAATGGTTCCCCCGCCGCGCTCCATTTGCATTAGCGCCGGTGCTATGGTGTACAATAAAACCTCGGGTCGGGGCTAAGCCCCGGCCCGACCCCCGTTCGAATCAAACGTTTAAACAATTCAAATATATTGTTTGCCATTCGTATAACAAGTACTACCATGGGGGCGTGCGGTTAGCCCAGCCCCGTCAAGCCACTGCCGGAGGAAAGGTCGACGGTTCGAACCCCGTCCGAGCCATAACAAAATTTTATATATAAACCTTTAACCAAACAATGAGTGACACGTGGCGCCCTCGGATTGGGCCACGTGTCCTCATTCTATTGGCCACCAAAGGACACGTGTCAACCGATGATTTGACAGCTGCCAACCAATAATCACTTGCCACGTCATCACGTGTCGTACGCCCAGTCAGCCTTTCCACATCATCACCACGTCATCTACCACGTCGACTGCCGTACTGCCAGTCATCTGCCACATCACTTTCCGTACGATGCTGACGTCATCCCATGCCACGTGTCACCCTTCCAGTGGTGACACGTGTCACCTCGGGATTGGTCCAACCGTACGCCCAAAACGCCAAAACTGCCTGACACGTGTCACTGCTGGAGACTACCACGTGTCATCGTACAGACCTGCCACGTGTCCTGTACGGACTGACACGTGTCCTGTACGGACTATACGGACAGGTACAGTCAGCATCCAAAAATTTTGCCTGTTTGGCTTGGCGGACAAAATGCGATATCTTCTTCATACGGACTCTGTTTGACAAAGTAAATATACCACCAGAATCAGGAAGACGAGACGGACGCAATGGTATTGGTTTCGTCGAATTCCGAGCACTTTCATTTTTGAGCATTTTTCATGCCCTGTCAGGCTTCTGAATCCGATTTCGGATCAATACTCATCAATATTCATGGAACAAGGCATCACAAAACCTGTGTTCAATAGGACATATCAAAGACCAACAACTACTATGAATTGGAGAAGTTACAACAACAATACATGTAATCAAAAGAATGAAAATTATGCAACAATCAACCATCAAGGATTAAGAGCGAAATAATTGAATTTGGATGGAATGATCCATTTTCAATGCGTCAATATTGTTCAAGGCTTCGAACGTCATATTGTCTCGTGTTTTCAACCTTATATATTCAATGATGGTTACAAAAGGTTATTCATTTTATCTTAAGAAGTTTTTCCTCGATTATGCTTCGAGGACAAATCATTTTTAAGAGGGAAAGACTTGTAAAGTATATTACCCATATGTAATAATGTATAAATGTTTTTTTACTAAATAATTATATAAATCATTATTATATATTTATTGTATTATAAATAATGATAGTCATACATTTTCCCAAATGACATGACTTATCATTCCCTAAGTATATTTATATGCACACCATTATAATTCATAACATATCATAAATAATGAATAATAAATATTTATCCCTTATGAAATAATATATGGATTTGTCCTTATGAATATAAATAGTCTGGTGAAGAAGTAACCAAAAGTTTGCTTAAGTTTCATAATTTTATTTTTGGACATACTCAACCGCAACACCTTTACAATACATAATATAGTCGTTGTTATTTTACATTGAAACAAAGAATTCAAAATTGAATTTCTAACCTTATTTATAAAATTTACATAAATCAAATATTTAATACCTTTACAATGCAAAATATAGTCGTTGTTATTTTACATTGAAACAAAGAATTCGAAATTGAATATCTAACCTTATTTATAAAATTTACATAAATCAAAATATATTAAATAATTTAAAAAATGAAAAATTAAGTTATAATTTTTTATATTCATTATACAATTATTTTAATTATAAAAAAGATAACAATCCCAAAAATTAAAACCCAATTTTTTAAGCCAAGGGATCTTCTATTTGTGTTTTATTATTTTATATGACTTACTCGTCCACCTTGCTTGGATAAGAAGGGACCAACTAAAACAAATGAACATTGAAATGACTCATTTCACAACTTTCAATGCAATCTAAATGTCAAATTATATATATATATATATAATTTTACACTTAAAATAAATTCCCAACTTATAATGCAATCTAAATGTGAAATAATTTTACATTTAATTTTATTTGAAGTTCATCATTTATACGAATGTTAAAAATAATTATGTGCATCCCGTGCAAATGCAATCTTGGTGACGTTGATGAAATAGATAAGATATGTATCCCTAGCATGACATGTGTGATGTTGTCCCTATCCCTAACCCTAGTAGAGTGTCCCTACACAATTCAAGTGTGATGTTGTCCCTATCCCTAACCCTAGTAGAGTATCCCTACACAATTCAAGTGTGATCTTTTCCTTATCCCTACCATGTGGGATCTTGTTCTTATCCCTATCCCTAACCCTCCTAGACTGTTTTAGTCCTACCTCTCTAAAAACAGTTGGAGACCGCTAATAATAGCAATGGCATCAAACAAACTTAGGCGCTAAGGCACTTCATCCCCATCTCATGCAAATGAAGTCCAAGTCAAGCAGTGCTATTTGGTAGAGGGCGGGTTAAAAAAGAATTCTTTATTCCTTGGAATGCAAGCAAAGCCCAGGGGACCTAGTAAACGCCCCTCAAAATCCACGTCGACAAAGAGAATGATCTCAGTGAGGAAACGGTGAGGGGTGAGGCGATAAAATGGCGGCTAACAGTTTCACCGTTTCTTTGGGCGCAAGAAAGCGACCCTCGTGTCTGGATTGACATAAAAAAAAAAAATATGCACTAGTCGGTCGGTTGGCGTTATCTCTGCGGGCGGTTGAAACAGCCAACACGACTACCTACACCGCGGCCGCCCACCGTCTCTTCTCCTCTCTTCTGATGTCGGTTTCGCCCACCGCTAAGTAAAATCTAATCTAACGCCTCAGACGGTGGGCGCTCCATATTTATACAGCCCACCCCCCCATATGTTCCCTCTGCAATTCAAATTGAATAAACACCTACAGTACTACTTCATTCCATTCTCATGTTATAAGGAATTTCTATTACCAGACGGACCATTTCTTGCATTCATAATGAATGCCAAAAGATCATTCTTAAAGAGAGCCCAAATGAGGCAAAGTCCATCCATCCATGCCAGACAATCGCGCCCTGCAAAGCGAGCTAAATCTGCCCAGCCTTTCTCCTGCTGTTCTGGCATGGTGGTTGTGGAAAACTATAATAATTTTAGAAAAAGCGGTATTCCTGCCCGGTTTATGTACTTGTGCAAGGGCGAGTGGATTGATTTCCCTTCGGAAACCGTATGCATCTTGAAACAAGGTTTCCAAAGTGGCAAAACAGCTATAGAGATTGCTATGCGCGGTTCCTCTTCTTATCTGGTTGACTTCCTTCGCATGTCACGGATTGATTTGAGCGATGGGTTTCACACATGGATTGCTTGGATTGATATCCAGGGGAAATGTTTTTTTCCGAGGGTTTGCTGCCAGGAGAATCCTTCTCTTGACATCAAAGTTGATCTTCGGAAACCCTTGCAAACTGGAGAATGTGAAGCAATAGCAACTAATAACAATGGAAAACCCACTGTTGTCGAGTCTGAGTCGGAGAGTGCATTGGAACAGGGTTCCAGTGATAGCGTTCCAGGGGAAGATCATTCTCAACTAAGTGATGATGCTCAATTTCCAGAATGCCGAACTGCTGCTGCTTCCGTTCGCATTTCCGAGTCCGGAGCTTCCACGAGCGCTTCTCCGGAATTGGAGTCGGGCTCACTTTTTGGCAGTAATAACAGCAACAATTTGATGATTAAATTGGAGGATAGTGACAGAGAGTTTGTGGCAGTGCGAGACCGGTTCTTAGGTGGGCTTAGTACGCTTGCGGCATTAACGAGTGTTGATGGTATCTACAGGACTGTGTCAGGACAGGCTCGATCGCAGACATTCCAAAGGCATGCTGAGGATGTTGCTAGAAAGTCCGCCGATGGTAATGCCAACGTGAGGTATGCTTGGCATGGCACCTCTAACAAGGGCGTTTCCGGCATTATACTCCACGGCTTTGGCCACCCCAAAACGCCTAAGCATGGCTCAGCTTATGGCATTGGTGTCTATCTTGCACCTGAAAATTGCGCCTATATAAGGTATATCACAGCTACTTAAGCCTTGAATTGTATCTCATTCAGTTTTAGTATAGTTTGTATTGCTGCTTTTACCCCACCTCTGTATTTCTTGGATATTCTGCATTGCAACATTGCGAAGAATGATCGTTTATTCACCACCTTGCAGTGCAGTATACTCTGATGTTGACGAAATTGGAGAACAGCACATGGTGTTGTGCCGTGTGATAATGGGGAATATGGAGCAGGTCAGGCACGGTTCACAACAGTTTCATCCCAGCAGTGAACAATTCGATACCGGTGTAGATGATCTTAAAAATCCGCAGCGCTACATTGTTTGGAGTACCCACATGAACACGCATATATTGCCAGAATATGTTGTTAGCTTTAGGGTTCCTCCTCCATTACGTGGTAATCATCTCGTCTCCACTCTACAGAGTGAACTAGTGCTCAAGCTTAATATGTTTTCTGGTTGGATTTTGTGGCTGCTATAACATGAACCGGATATTTATTGCTGTTTAATTGCAGAATATTGGTCTAGATTGAAGGCAAAGCATCCCACGACTAGTCTCCACAGAAGCCCTAAATGTTCTTTGCGTGATGGTCAGGCACACTCTGGATCCGCATGTGAGATTGTAAGATGATTTCCTTCTTTAAATGTATTAATTAAGTGCAGAGTGGGTATCCCACTCTGCACTCAAATCTTGTAGGAGCTCTCAAGGAAGTTATATATAATTTATATATTGTAGAAGAAAAAAGGAATTTCATCTATCGACAGATTCAAAGTATTGTACAGTCTCCCGCAGCTATACGTTTGGTTTAGATAATCAACTAATTCCCCACCTGAAATCTGTCTCACTGGCTTTTTTTTACACGAATACATCTCAGAATATTTAGAAAAGACGAGTATTAGCTATTTTTTACATCTGGACATGGGACAGGTGCCTTCTCTCCATATTTGTAATACCTCTTTGGGTTTGTTTTGTTCCCTGTCTGATTGCCTGCTTGTGAACATAGGGGATTTGGGACAGGTGTCTTCTTCTACAGAAGTCCTATTTCTGTTTGGTTTGTCTCCTGCAAGAGTGATCCAAGCCTTAACTTGCGGCCTTGACAGGGTAATCTCTGAATTGGATTTTGCTATTGTATCCCATGATTAAACTCTTCTGTGACTGTATTGCACTCTCCGTCATTGTCCTCTTTGTGTTTGGTTTGTCTCCTGTAGGAGTGACCCAAGCCTTAACTTGAGGCCTTGAAAAAAGTAGTCTCTGAATTGGATTTTGCTGTGCTATCCCATGAATGATTGAACCTCTTCTACGACTCTCTTACTCTCTCGTTATTCTGCGGTCCAATCCAACTGGAGATTTTCTTTCTTCTTCTTTTAATATTCTGGAACCCTTCCTCTTCTGTTGACTAGGTAGTGGGAGTATTTCTTTGGGCTTTGAATAAACCTGTATTTTTGGGCAGTTTGCCGTGAAATGCTGTGACATGGAAGATTCTACAGCAGAAGGCTATATTCTTATAATCCAATGGCTGGACCCCTGTGAGCCATACGGGTACATGATTATTCGGTCAGGCAGGCCTTTGCTGAGCTCCAGTTTTGCACAAAGCCAGGCACATGTAATCACAATGTCCTTTCCTCCATTGTTACTGTCCACGATATCGTATCTCACAGAGGCATTTCCCATCTTTTCAAAAATTTCGTCCTCCCAAAAATGGTTGGGAAGCTTTGGGAGTGTTGCCCACATTCTGGTGATTGTGATAGTCATTGTTGGGTTAGTCCAGGAACTATGGCTTCACAAGTGGCTAACTCTCCCCTAGAACCAGGATCTATTTTCTAGAACAGCATCTCTAACTTTTGGGTTATTAAAAGAAATTGGGAAAAAACCTTTGGCACCAAAGTTGATGCAATAGTCTTCAGTCCAGTTTACTATCTACCCAATTTGTTACCTCTTCAGCTTAAGCCAGATCCCATTGACTCTCGAGATCAGTATCACCTTTGATTCGCTCTAATGCGATGTGATTTCACAATATTCTCCGAGTTCTCAATGCTTATGCATGCTAATAAGATGGTGATGGAAGTTATACTATTCTCCTTTAGTGTTCCAAACTCTTTGCTGACATTTTTTGTTAGTTTAGTCTGTAATTTGTTTATTTTTGGTGCGTTGAGTCCAATTGAACACTTTGCTGTCTGTTTGTTAGCTTAAACTGTATGTTGTTTATGTATATGGTTTGCTCTTTAACTTTTATATTTTTCCTCACAAAGAAAGCATTTACTGGACTTGTTTTCCACAGGATGGTGACCAGCAGCTTTGTCCTCCTTTGATTAACGAAGCAGAGCTCAAAATGCAGGGGAATGCACGAATGCCTAGTTCCGCTTGGATGCCATTTCCAAAGCTTTTTTCTATTATTGAAAAATTCCTGTCTTCTTCAAGTATTAGCATAATGAAACAGCAATACGCCAGTTACAAGGTAAATTGTGCCCTTACGTATTCCTATTAGAATGGAGGCTTATTTGATTTCCAAATCCTAAACAAACTTTACATATCCTATGGTTGAATGGAGGCTTATTTGATTTCCAAGTCCTAAACAAACTTTACATGTCCTATGGTTTTCCAGGAAGGTAAAATTAGTCGAGAAGATCTCATAAGAAAGGTCAGAGTGATTACTGGAGATAAATTGCTTATTTCAGTCATTAAAATGTTTCGAGGCCAGGTAGCTTCTTCTATGAAGGAAAANTTTACATGTCCTATGGTTTTCCAGGAAGGTAAAATTAGTCGAGAAGATCTCATAAGAAAGGTCAGAGTGATTACTGGAGATAAATTGCTTATTTCAGTCATTAAAATGTTTCGAGGCCAGGTAGCTTCTTCTATGAAGGAAAAGATATTATGCCCTGTCCGTAGAAATTGAGCTCGGCTATCTTTGACATACCATCATTCTGCACATTTGCGAATACTGTTGCAGGATGCACTTAATAGGATTCAAAACTTAATCTCTGTTTTAGGTCATGTGGGGTGTGTTCTTAAATTTGAATTCATCTTTTCCATGGAAGATGAAAAATGATATTTGTAACAATTTTGGGGATTTTTGGATTTTACTCCTCGTTCCAGAGGCATATCCTGACAGTAGGCGGGCACAAGAGGTAAAAAGATGCTTTATGTAACTTGCTTGTGATAGATAGGGAAGTCGTTTAGGAGCACTGACTTGAACACGACGGACATTTTTGGAAGGACTGCCCCATTATTTTTTGGATTTTTCATCTAAATTATCGTGCTATAAAATTTGAGAAATACAATTTAATTGGTTCATTTTCAATCCCTTGCATCTCTTTTTTTGATTCATTGCTATGCTGAATGAAACTGTCTTTTAAACTGCTCCATTAGCTGGTTATAATTATCTCTAAATGTGTTGTAAGCGGTCTACAAATTAAAGGAGTCGACTTACCTACCTCCAACATTTTGAACCACTACCATCTCCATATCTGACCTACGGAGAGGATCTATTGGGGCTGAATGCTCCTTTGTGGAGTAAAAAGTTTTTGCTAATGTTCTACACTTGGATTATTGCCTTCAAACCAAACTAGGGTTCATACATTCAATCTTTTATATGTCACATTTAATACTTTCATATTCAATGTTCATTCAATCTTTTATATGTCACATTTAATACTTTCATATTCAATGTTCTACACTTGGGTACTTGGGTTTTTATATGTCACATTTAATACTTTCATATTCAATGTTCTACACTTGGGTACTTGGGTTCTTGGTTATTGTCTTCAAATTAGGGTTTATACTTTTATATGTTACATTTAGGGTTTATACATTGGTTTATACAGTCAATTTTTTATATGTTACATTTAGGGTTTATACATTCAATCTTTTATATGTTACATTTAGTACTTTTATATTCAATGTTCTACACTTAGATTATTCTCTTCAAATTAGGGTTTATACATTCAATCTTTTATTAGGTTATTGCCTTTGAATTAGAGGTTTATACATTCAATCTTTTATTAGGTTATTGCCTTCAAATTAAAATTAGAGGTTTATACATTCAATCTTTTATATGTTACATTTAGTGCTTTCATATTCAATCTTTTATATATTACATTTAGTACTTTCATATTGAATTCAATATTTCATATTCAATGTTCTACACTTGAATTATTCTCTTCAAATTAGGGTTTATACATTCAATCTTTTATATAAAATTAATATTTCTTTCATATTCAATTAGGGTTTATACATTCAATCTTTTATATAAAATTAATAGTAATTTCATATTCAATGTTATACACTTGGATTATTCCCTTCAAATTAAGGTTTATACATTTTTACACTTGAATTATTCTCTTCAAATTAGGGTTTATACATTCAATCTTTTATATTAAATTAATATTTCTTTTCTATTCAATTAGGGTTTATACATTCAATCTTTTATATAAAATTAATATTTCTTTCATATTCAATGTTATTCAATCTTTTATATTAAATTAATATTTCTTTCCTATTCAATTAGGGTTTATACATTCAATCTTTTATATAAAATTAATATTTCTTTCATATTCAATGTTCTTTTATATGTTACATTTAGTACTTCCATATTTAATAAAATTAATATTTCTTTCATATTCAATGTTCTTTTATATAAAATTAATATTTCTTTCATATTCAATGTTCTTTTATATGTTACATTTAGTACTTCCATATTTAATAAAATTAATATTTCTTTCATATTCAATGTTCTTTTATATGTTACATTTAGTACTTTCATATTTATGTTCTTTTATATGTTACATTTAGTACTTTCATATTTAATAAAATTAATATTTCTTTCATATTTAATGTTCTTTTATATGTTACATTTAATACTTTCATATTTAATGTTCTATACTTGGATTATTACCTTCAAATTAGGGTTTATATATTCAATGCTATATTCAATGTTATACACTTGGATTATTCCCTTCAAATTAAGGTTTACACATTCAATCTTTTATATAAAATTAAATGTTCTACACTTGGATTATTCCCTTCAAATTAGGGTTTATACATTTAATCTTTTATTTAATATAAAATTAATAGTAATTTCATATTCAATGTTATACACTTGGATTATTCCCTTCAAATTAAGGTTTATACATTCAATATTTTATATAAAATTAGTAGTACTTTCATATTCAATGTTCTACACTTAGATTATTCCCTTCAAATTAGAGTTTATACATTCAATCTTTTATATAAAATTATTACTTTTATTCTTTTATATGTTATGATCTTTTATATAAAATTAATACTTTCATATTCAAATTTTTTTCATATTCAATGTTCTTTTATATGTTATGTTATTTTACATGTTATATTTAGTACTTTCATATTCAATGTTCTACATTTGGATTATTCCCTTCAAATTAGGGTTTATACATTCAATCTTTTATATACAAGCAATTTTTCCATATTCAGTGTTTTAGGATCCATTAAAATAGGTACAAGCAATTTTTCCATATTCAATGTTTTAGGATCCATTAAAATAGGGTATCCATCGCATCTTTTTTCATTGGATATTAAATCCACATTTACATATTTAATAGTTTCAACTTGGATTTAAGTTTTTTTAACGAACTCCATGGATATTGGTTGGAGAGTTTTCGAGTATTTGTTTGATATTCTACCTTATAGAAGTTTTGATATTTTCCTTATCTTTTTATAAATTTATTTTATACAGAATATATATCATCTAATAACACCAAAGCGAGGTTTTATTATTCACAGAACTACCAATTTTAAATTTTAAATTAAATCAAGATGATGCATCGTGGCTATGACCTTTTGCAATTGCAAAATCACATACATCCAACATAATTTTTCCACAATTGTTATAAACATTTTTTTTTTGTATACAATTGTTATAATTTTTTCGAACTATTGTTGTAAAAAATATCTAAAATTCAATTCAATATTCCAAATATTAAATAGACAACTTATCATTAAATTGTTTCATAGTTTGTAATTCACAATTGTTATAAATGTTTCTTTTTTGTCCACAATTGTTATAATTTTTATAATTTTTTGGTGGTTATAAAAAAATTTAAAAATTCAATTCCAAATATTGAATAGACAACTATCCTTAAATTGTTCTGAATTACTCTGTGGTTCAAAATAGTTTATAATTTTTCAATTGTTCTTAATTAGTTTGTAATTCGAAATAGTTTATAATTTTTCAATTGTTCTGAATTAGTTTGTAATTCGAAATAGTTTGTAATTTGGAAATAGTGTTCCGAATTAGTTTGTATCTGTGGTTCAAAATAGTTTATAATTTTTCAATTGTTCTTAATTAGTTTGTAATTCGAAATAGTTTATAATTTTTCAATTGTTCTGAATTAGTTTGTAATTCGAAATAGTTTGTAATTTGGAAATAGTGTTCCGAATTAGTTTGTAATTTGGAAATAGTGTTCAGAATTAGTTTGTAATTTGGAAATAGTGTTCTGAATTAGTTTGTAATTCCAAAATAGTGTTCTGAATTAGTTTGTAATTCCAAAATAGTGTTTTGAATTAGTTTGTAATTCCAAAATAGTGTTCTGAATTAGTTTGTAATTGGAGATGGATTAGGTATCTTCCTACAGCCAATGAGAGGGCCACCCCCTTCTAATTTCATTCAATAACTTGCGACCCTTTCTAATTTCATTCAATGACTCGTGGTAACTAGAGAGAAGTATTTGGGACATAACACAACATAACATATATTCACTTCGGAAAGAAAGAATGACCTACCACATCCTTATATTCATTGGGTTGTACTCACTTACCACGGTACAACTCCTTACCACAAAGCCATTGGTTCGGGGCCCCTACCACACTAGGCAGGGAGCCAGAAAAGGAAACAATCGAACAATGGCCCTCCACTAGATATCTCACTTCCTTCTCACTTGATACGTAGTCCCTTGATGCTTTCTCCCATATTTCCCTGAATGTGTTTTTTCTCATTATGGAATAAAAGTGTCTCTTCTATTGCTTCTTCCTATGATTTCATTATTGATACCAAGAGGTGGCCTTATTTCAGTGATTGTTTCTTTCTCTATCTATTGGTCATGCATATTGGTTGGTCTGAGTACTTGGTATTCTTCTGCCTGAGATGATATTTTGTTCTTCTGATTCATTTGAATGCTATCGGGTGGTTAATTAAAAACAAATCCAAATATAAAAAAATCAATTCTAAATATTAAATAGACAATTCTAAATATTGAATAGACAACTATCATTGTTTGAAATTCAATTGAAAACACGCATAAATATACAACAAAAGAATTCACATTAAAGAAATCATAACAATTTCTTAAATAACAAAACCCAAATTCGTGAACTAACAATTTCTTAAATAACAAAACCCAAATTTGTGAAAAGCCAAAAGCCCTTTGCTAATTCACATGCTTCATATTTATACCCATGCTCTCTTTAATTTCTTAAATAACAAAACCCAAATTCGTGAAATAACAAAACCCAAATTGGTAAAAAGCCAAAAGCCCTGTGCTAATTCACATGCTTCATATTTATAGTACCAAAACTAAGCAAATGTGAGAAAATGCGCATGATAGTTACATTTCTGTGGATGCTCTTACATGGAACTCTTGGAAAATGTAAGCATCTTTTTCAAAATATGGTTAATAAAACGACAATAATTTAATAGTTCTTTTTTTCTTTCTTTCTTGGCCACACTGTGTACCACTCATTATTCATTCTTCTTCACTTTTCATTCTTCTTCTTCCTCATCTTGCCTTTTTATTATTATTTTTGTATAGATTATTTTCATCACCATCATAGTTACTCTTTTACCACTCACTACAACTTGTCCACCTCTAGCAACCATTGTAAATATTATGGAGTGTGGCTCACTGCATCAAAATGGTCCCTCTCACTCATTGCCTCTCTGTCCTCTCACTCATGCACCATCAACATCGTTTCAACAAATTTTATCAATGCTCATTGCTCAAGCATCTTCTCATATCATGTTCTTTCATTGCAACAACTTCGCCATGATCATATTCAACTTGACATTGCCTTCCCTCATCTTCACTCTTTTGCATAAGCTCTCCCTGTTGCAACTATTGCATTTTTTTTTTAATCTGCTCCTCTTTTTATTCCTTGTTGAACATTCAATTTCACTTGCAACAAGGTTAACGCAAAATATTATGAGAATCCATCATTCCCATCTATGTTTCTTCCATTGTCACATCTACAACAACATTATCTTCATGCAACTCCACTATTGTAAGACCACTCTCTTCTACAATACCAAATTTTGTTGCAACACCACTCATCACTATAACATATCTCCTTCGAAACTATTGAAAAACTTGTATTTTTCGAATACTCTAGTTATCAAAGGCTGGAGTCGCTTATTTTCAAAGTATTGAAACGATACACATAAGCCTAAAAGTTGGATTTCGGGATTTCGTATATATCATGGTTATACATATCTGAACCTTTGATATCTCGACGCGCGAAATGATGAAGTTGTTTTAAGTTTAATCACGATTATTGAACCTTTAAACACAATTTATCACTTTTAATACACCACGCTCTTGCGTTTCGGGAGTCACACCTCGAACGCTCTTGGAATGTCTGACACACGAAGTCGCGAGATTAGTTTAAGTTAATCTGGTTAATAACAAGAATAATGACTTTTAAGCCAGAGTTAATCTGTATCACGATTTCACGACTAGGCGGTTATTACCTCAAAAAATAATACGCTTGTAACCCCGATCCCCGAAGTCGCTATATTTATTAATTAATCGTGGCTAATTAAAATCTTAAGTCAAATCACAGTTAATCAACCAAGTCACACTATCGCGAATTTGGGGTTCGTGGTTCCAAGACTAGGAGTAAAATCCTCCGGTACTGCGAACGTCAAAAAGGGGATTAAGGACTAAACACACTTAATTGAAGGTTAAACTGGATTAATTAACACCTTAAACGACTTCAACCCGTACAACCTACGGATCAATAATTAAAAGTTGTCGCGATCTTCTCGAATCGCGAATTTTCAAACATTTATGGCATTTATTAGAATTTTAGTGAGGTGATTGACAGTAAGATCCCGTTTTATTTCTAAATCTTTCTATTAAATGATTTAAATGTTCCATCAACAAGGACTCGCACAGACTTAAGTGCTCAAAGCGAAAAGGTTTCAGTGATTATCTTTAGGTTTCTTTCTAATTTGCGCAAAGCCAGTTCACCGAGATAACCTCTGTCTGTGTTTTCATTTTCTGTGATAGGGGATCTCATTACAAGGTTCTATATCATGGCTCCACGAAAAGCGTCCAAGGCAGTTGTCGAGATTTCAGGTCAAGGTTAAGATATTATTTATGATACCTCGCCTAGAAGTATCAATACTGCCAAAACATGGACGTCTGTCTTCGACATTCTGCAATCCGAGCGGATAAATTGTCTAGATGATTCCAACGATAACGAGAAGGACGACTTGTCCACCAAATACAAAATCATCACTCAGTGAGAGATGCACAAGATAACAACAAGGCCACAAATTTTTCCCTATTATGATATGATCAGATGGGCGCTGGACCATGTAGACATCCCGACTAGGACAATATTCAACGAGCAGAAGGTGGCAATTGGTACATTCAGACCGAAGCATTTACAAGCAATGTATAAATTGTCTCCCACACCAAACCTTACTTACAATAACGAATTCTTGGAGGGTTTCAAAAAGAAGGAATGTGAGCAGTTTGGGAAAAGCTTATCCGATCTGATCAAAGACTGGGTTTCGCACCTCGCGAAATTCAGAGCCGATACTAATGGAATTTATTCAATATCATCGTTGGTACCACAATTCATGTACATAGAAATGATGGTTTGCGGACTGCATGGGAAGAATGACACCTCTCACTTCTTTCTCCCATGGGTACCACTTATTAACAAAGTAGCAGAGGGATTCTCCTTCGACTGGGCCAAATTGTTGTTAGACAGTCTGGCCAGTCGAATTGCAGAATATCGAGCACAAAAGAAGGGTGAGAAAGCATCTTCATTCTTTATGTCGGCTTACATCATGGACGTTATTTGCTTCATGATGCCTTTCCCATTAATGAGTTGGAGTTGGAATCCAACTAATGCAGAGCCTATTCATGTCTACCACTCAAAACTCTGGGAAGATAAAGCCAAAGAATTCGTCTACAAGATTTTCAACTGGGTAATGGTACCAATGCATGTCTCCATCTTCGGACATCCACCTCCCAGGATTTCAGATAACATCATGACCAACCTGAGCAGCGTGGTAAATTGGTATATAGAAGCAGAGTTTCTGTATATTAGGGTTTTTGGCACCAATGTCCCCCCATATGCTCTGCCGCTATTCGTACCAGACAAGCTAGTATGTCGCGAGATCGCCAGGGAAACTCTGCTTGGTGGGATAAGCAAGGATCTCAAAGGAGTATCGAAGAAGGTATGGCCACCCTTCCCCATTCACATTGGTACATATTCTTTATTATATTTTGGCCATGACAAAGCAGAGGCTACGGCCTTGGAGGAAATGAAATTGGTAGACATTGAGTTCAAGAAACACGACCCTAATAAGGTTGTGAGTAATCACATGGCGAGTTGTGGGCTGAAGAGATGCGAACATGAAGACTCACCTCATGATGAAATCTTACGAGGTGTGAGGTTCTACTCTGAAGTCTTAAGCCGGGTTCAAGCTCTACTGCCCGATGATATGGTTGATTTTTATAAATTCCAAGAGCACATGAGAAGTTTCCTCCCCAAAGTTTTATAGGGCAGAGACTCACAACCTTTGGATATACAACAAGCAAAAGATAAGAGTTCAATGGGTGCGAACCCTAGCAAACAAGAGACTTGGGACAAGATAGAGAAAATTGAAATCTCGAATCGGGAAGAAGAGATCCCCAACCAAGAAGAAGGAAGCCCAGAGATAGTCACCAAGGAAATCGGTAGCCCCATTGCATCCGTCACTCCCTTACAATTCACAAAGGGGAACCCTGATACAGAATGGATATTCAAGGAGGACCTGACACCTATTTTTGTAGAAGAATTGCCTCCTAGGGAATTCTTCTTCAGTAAGAAAAGGAAGGCCGTGGTGAAGCAAGAAACATACCAAAGAGTGGGCGCAGTAGCTAAAAAATACAAAATCCTAACAGATGGAGAGGCCTTGGAAGAGGAGGAATTCACCGACGAGGTAGCAGGAACATTGGGGGCTTATGCAACAATGAACCGATATTCAGTTGGAGCTTTGAAGGCACAGTTGAAACAAAAGAACCTCTTGATCAACAAATTGGAGGCTCAGGTGGCAATGGCAGAGGCGAATACCAGGGATGAGGCAAATAAAGGTTTCAAGCAAGCCCGAGTAACTGATCAACAGGAAATCGAGAGACTTAAATCCAATCTTGAGCAGATGCATCAGTCAGCACAAATAAGACAAACGCAGGTAAATCAACATGAGGAGCAAATAAATTTATTGTAGTGTAAATTAATTTCTGTTGAAAACCAGGTCATAGACATAACGATATTCCAATCCCAAGCCACGAAAATACGAGAGAAGGTAGAAGTAGCTCAACAGGATCTACTTGCCAAAGTAGAAACCATACAAAATCATTTTCATACAATAGAACAAGCATTAAAAGATATCTCGAGAGAGAAAGAGAAGCAGTGACAGCTCGGGTTGCTTTCCAAGAAGCTGTTATAGCAACAACGAAAGAAGAGGTGGCCATCAGTGCCAGGTTGTCTATCCTAGAGCAAACCAGAGGTAACATCTTACTGAAGGCGTGGGAACATAATATATCCGAGAGTAGAAAAAGAGCTAAAGAGTTGAGAGATGCTTGTGAAGAAACATTCGGCTTGATAAATAAAAAATTATTAGATCTCGATAAAGAAGGTAGCGCTGGAACACTGGGCAAAATTAGCATAGCCAAACATCCACTGGATATCAAGGAAAATGGGGAAAAAAGACAAATTGAATTATCCCAGGTAAGTCAAGACGATATTGCCCAAGTGGATAAATGGTTGATAAGACCAAGCTTGCAATTGTGGTATATCATCACGGAAGACCGACAAGTAGGAAAAATATTGCCACAGTTGGTAAAGAATTGCAACATTTTCGAGGCGAACAACCAAACCGAACCTTCCAAGCTGATAGCCCAGTTGGTAGAAAGGTGCGTTATTTGTATCGAGCAAGGGAAAGGGCATACTTCTGGAGGCAAGTAGTAACATATGCCTATCCCATCCTATTTTTGGAGCCAAAGGACAATGAAGGAAAACACCCTGCCCACGTGGAGGAAGACAGGAGACAAGGAAGTGAAACGCTTAATTTTCCATATGTAACCGAAATTTTTAAGAACAATTAGAATTCAAAGTGTTTTAATCTTGTATAAATATAATTTTGAAAGATAGAACAAGAGATTTTTTCCTTTTGGCCAATTGTATCAGAGAAGATTTCTTTCGCCATAATTAATACAAGAGATCAAAGACTCTTTTTTCCGTCAAGACTGGGTTATGTGTTTCTTCTGTTATTTCACATTTCACATCATTTCTCATATGTGTCTTTAATGAATGTTTAGTTGTAATTTAGTACAACTTCTACTGTGATGATCATTTATTTCAGTCATCTAATTGTTTGCAGCTTTTCCTCTGTATCGGCTATCAGCAGGTACAAGACCTGTGAAATGTTTAGATTACTATATCATATGCTTCATTAAAAAATTTTCTACTTATTTTCTTCTTCTGTCACAAGGTGAGATTCTTCCCTGATTGATGCCTCACATTGTTCAACAGCTCTATCTTTTCTCTCGCTTCATGCATGGTTTTAAAATTTAACTCAGTTATGGAAAACGACCTTTGATTTCGTTATACTATTAATTCTATTTTGGGATTCTTTCTCGTATAATCTAAAGGTGAAATAGCAACCAACACTTTATAAAAAATCAGTTCCTTTATGATTGTCCCTGTGGCAAGACAACCCAACTTAGAACCTGGTCTCTCAGATCAAACCGGCCTCGCTTTAAACCTTTTCGATACCATTATGAAAACTGCTACTACCCGGAGCGAACTTGAACACTCATGGGCAGCCATTGAATGAGACATAAACATTCAGGAACAATTGGAAGCTAGACCCAGACAACTCATAAATCAGCCTTAACTTCTTTTCCTAGTTGTTTTCTTCCTTTACATCTTTCACCCTCTTTTTGGATGCCTAGACTCAGTGCTTTATAGCCTTAAGTACAAACTCTGGAACAACAGAAACTATGATGATGTTTCTCATTAAGTTTGTGCAACAAACTCTTTTACTTCAATCTTTTCAATGAAATGTTCTCCTTGCAAATCTTTTGTCCACACTCTCATTCATCATGCTATCCACAATATGCATTTCACACATGCTTTCTTCATAACTTCCTCTAGCAATATGCATTTCACCTTCTCAATCAAAACTCTTTGCAACCAAATTTAGGAGATTTTGTTTTTCTTTCTTTTCATTTGCATCTTTTTAGTTCTCAAGGTTAAATGATAAACATTTTCTAATATTTACATCTTTGTACTTATTTTTGTTTTAATGGGTAGTTTCAATCCATCCACAAAATTTATGATATTTTTCTCACTTTCTTAGTACAGAACCTGTTGTCAAGGCTACATTACAAAACTCTTCAAAATACTCTTTTATATATTCATCATTCTATGATAACTTCCCTAATCTTCTCTTCATTTTCCAAGTATAATCAAAATTTACAAACTTGTACCTCAATTTAGTGAGTATTTTCTCCCAATCTTGGATCTTGATTGTTTACAAACTTATACCTCTCAATTTGGTGAGTATTTTCTCCCAATTTTGGATCTTGATTGCGCCCCTCCATTTTTTCTCTCTTCAATTGTTTCCACCAATCATATGCATAGCCCCTCAATCTTCCATGTGGAATTTTCACTATTTGGGGGGTCTTTAATCTCATGACAATCTAAACATCTTTGCATGCCTTCTATTCATTTCATCAATATTTTAAAATCTACACTTCTGAAAAGTTATGGCTTTTCCATCTCCATTTTGTGCTACTACACATTGTTTTCATATTTGTTACTCTTTTAGATCACTTTCACCGTTTGTTGGGCCAATTTGAAGGCATCCAACATCCTTATCATTAATTGGAAACAAATTTACAACATCAACCACTACCTTTGAACCAACATTCTCTCTTCTAGTTCTTTCTTTCACAACAAGAATTCTTCTCTCTACCATGTTGAAATTCTCAATGCAATGTAGACTCTCTCCCTTCACATTCTTGAACACGAATCTCTTTTGTCATTCTTCAAATCTCTCTTCTGCTACAATGTCTTTGCAACCTCCTCTTGTAGAGTCTTCAACACCTCATCCTCCACTACCTCCACTTAGTGTTTTTTAATATTGGAGTTGCACTGTCCTCTTATATCTATCCAATCCTACCACTCGAGGCGTGAAGTTGCAAAGAACTCTATCCAACATCACACCCTTGCTGGAGTCATCTACCTTTCTTTTCACTAAAATTGGCATCTCACAAAATCTCCTCTCTTCTCATGGCAACAATTCTACCTAGCTCTTATCTTTTTTCGTTGGAATTGTCCCAATCCCTCGGGATTTTACTTGCTTTGAAATCAATTGTTGTAGTGAGGCCGCAACCCTCTAAAATATCCCACACACAATGAAATCTCTCCAAAATTGTTATAAACAAATTCAATTTCAATATTAAACAATAAACCATCATTAAGTGCAATTCAATTGAAAACAAACAAAAATACACCACAAATAAATTCACATTAGAGAT
>ML822819.1:65977-84942 GCA_009831015.1 Picea engelmannii
GCATTTAGAATTTTTAATTAATTAAATATTTTTATTTCTACTTAAAGTTGAAGAAGATCTTGATCTGGGAATTTGGGTGGTATGTAAAGCTTTTATTATTCTCTTTATACGATTTTATACTTTCTTCAATTTTCTCTACTTTCCTTATACTATTTCTCACCTTTAACCAAATTTTTAAACGATTATCAATAAGTTATTATTGTCTTTAATGCAATCAATCAAATAGAGTGCATTTTAATTTGTAAAAATAATAATTGATAGAGCTATGTCAATCGTGGGTAGCCACCCTTGCTAAGTGGAAGGAGTCGTCAGTGACTAAGTGGCCATTCACCCCTTAATATCAATTTTTAGTCTTTATCTTACCTCTCTACCTTTGGAGTGTGTTGACAAGTCACCAACCATTCCTCCGCTACATTATGACAAGTCTTAATAGTGCAAAGAATGTGAAGCATTCACCATTATAGTTGGAGAAGATCTCGATCATTTGGGATGTGGGTTGTGCTTCGGGAGTCTATTATTCTTCTTATACTATTTTCCATTTTTAACCAATCTTCTTAGAGAGTCACATGTGGCGGATTTAATGGAATCAATAAGAGTGAATGCTAACTTTGTGGAAAAATCGGTGTAGTTATGTTAATAGTGGGTAGCCATTATTGTTAGGTGGAAGAGGTTGTTTCTTAATAAGTGATAATTGACCCTTTTAATTTAATTAATTTAACTAGAGTAGATCCATCTTAAATATGGATTTATCAAGTAGTAAGAGAGATTAAATCTCTTAAGGTCTAATTTCTTTTATTATCATTTAATATAAAGGAATTCATATTTTAGACGAGGTAGTATATATATGTGTAATATGTAATGGTGCGTGCAATTGTTTTCTTTTAATTGTGTCGACTTTATTTCTTTTAATTGAGCCTACTTTATTTTTATTATTGTTAATTTTTTTAATTGCGTCGACTTTAATTTTTTTAATGTAACCTTATCTAACATAACACTAATGTGATAACATCTCCTCCATACTGGGTTGCAGAACACCTCGTTACTCTTGGTGCAACTATCCATTTTGAGTCTCCATCTTTACTTTATGCTATTAGAGCAGTGTTGAGGTGTCACCAACCATTTGCCTACTACATTGTGGCAAATGTTAATTGTAATGTACCCATTACCATGCAAAAACGAAAGAATCTGATACCCATTATAAAATGAATGCACACAACATGATAAATATGCTCATACGATTATCATTAATTTAATTTCATGAATGTTGTCTATTTATCCTACACAATAACATTCAAATACTCAAATCACATAGTAAAATACAACAATAAATGCAATGCTTAAGAGTAAAGGGAAATGGTGACCATAACACTTATCTCTTGAGCAAATGTCACCAATTGTAACACACCCATGGTGGGGCATCGAAATTTTGCTCTTCTTAAGAACTTGAGACCTCCATTCAGGGTCTCAAATCCCATTATGCTCGTCTAAGGTTTCATCCACGATCACCATGCTCCAAACCGAGATTAGAACTGGCGGTTACGCCTCTCTCAAGTTCCTCGAATATTCATTGGTCGAGGCCACAAGACCTCCACGTGGGTCCGAATCAATAGGTTCCTCGCACGTGTCGAAACTTTGAAATTTGGGTGTTCTTGACTCACCTGACTCCGATTCCGCTGGACTCCAGACTCGTGGACAGACACGGGTCAAATCGATGGTCCATACTCTTGTCATAGCCAATGTCTGAGATTGACTTTGGGAGTTCTCGACCCTCCACTCTTAAACTCTTTCTGAGTACTTCTGCTTCGGAGTGCGGAAGATGACGACACTTGTCCTTTCCAATGGACAGTTCAGATATACTCTGCTAATTCGGGCTTCGACTCTTCTTTGGACTCTCTATGATACTATGCTCCAAATCCTCTGGAGTTCCGAATTTCAGGACTCTCGAAGTCCCAGTCCCTTCACCAACCATGTTGGCTAGGTGGGCATGTACCAGGGGCTGAAACGTAGTTGGGTCAGAGGAGACACGTGCCCTCACCTGGGATGATGCGTGTCACAATACAAGGGCCCTATGGGATAGGTGATGCACATAAATCCAGGTGACATGTGGCTCGTTAAGTTTGAATCCACATAACCATGGATGGAGTCACTGCACTTCTTCACTCTGGTCTGATCGTACTTCAACATACCTGTTGGCAGCCAATTCAATTTTTCTATTATCCTATAAGCTGCCTACACCTATGTCTTGCAAACATCAAGTTTTTGTCGCAATTTTCAGATAAACGACATTTTCATTTTTTGCGACATTTGCACATTTGTCTTCGTTAAGTTTTCATGACTGTAAGCGTGAAAACTTCTCCTTTTGAAGTTGTTTTTCGATCATTATCTGAACTGTGAATATTTATTTTGTCATCGTGCCTATTGCACTTACCTTTTATTGATCACTATATGACTGGCAAGATCCTTTGATCGGTTCTCATACTTCGATTGATTGTATGACTTCGTTCTATTAAGTTTGTAAGGCATTTAGCCTTTGGATTTGCACTTTATATGACTTGTCTGATCATTGATTCTATGAAAATGCATAGGGGTTATGATTAAATTTATATATATATGATATAATCCTTATGTTTTCATAACTTTTTGGCTTGTCAACTATATGAATATCATTTTGGCACCTTGGTTAAACTTTTGATTATATACATTGGCACATAGTTGATTTTGGGTTTTGATTTATATGTCGGATTTTTAAAACATTATGGTATAACACTTGTGTGCATTGGTATACACCTTTGATTTTATTGGTTGTACACATGACTTAATGGTTGAACTATTATTATGGAGTGAGCAACTATGAAAATTGGCGGTTGTACTTGGATAATCAATATTTTGCATGGCAGACTCCACCACCTTCGCATGCTCGCATTAATTCTTATCCCTTTTGCTCGTTCGTTGCTGTTGGCTCGGGTAGTTCTGCTCCTGTGTGTGTTGGTGATTCAAACCCTTCCCTTACCATGTATTCAGCTCCATGGCACCAATCGTGCGAGTTGAACCCAATGGCATTCAATCCCTGTTGATGTTTGACAATGCCCGCCGAGATTTGGAAGACAATGAATGGCTTACCTTCATGAAACGTTTTGAGGGTTTTAACCTTTGTGTAGCACGACTGTTTTCCATGACTTTCGATGGCTGTCGAGCCAAGGTCGACGATATACAATTAGAGATTGATGAACAATTTATCAGCTCAGCTACGGGGTTACCTACCTCGGGACAACGTTGGTTTAAGAATTGCAAGGTCGAGGAAGTGCCGTGGACATTGTTGTTTCAATCACGCAAAATCACCTCCTGTGATAGAGGTATGCCCGTAACTATGCTTAAACAATGATGGCACGATTTATTAATGCTAATCAAGCAGTTTGTGACCTGTGAAGGTCGATACGGGCTTGTGCTCCTCTACCACCTGTGTCTGTTGATGATTTTTATAGGGTATCCTCTAAACATGCCGTTCTATTTTCATCGGAGCCTGTATAAGATGTCCAAAAAGTTTAAGAGGCATAAGGCTGACAATAGCCTGTTTCACCATGGGCTTATTAAGATCATTGTTGTTTATCATTTGAACTTGCATGGTGATAGTTGGAGGGCCTTCATCGTCCGTAATGGCTTTGAAGACACCGACCCTGTACAGGTTGATAAACCCGTGGTAATTGAGACCAAGCCCGAACCACCTGTACCCTTGCACCTCCTACTGCCTAAACCCTCGGCCAACCCTCCTGTGGACTTACCCGACACTGTAACTAAGAGTACAGAGGCCATTACAAAGCCTATGAGAAAAAATCTCAAGGCAAACCTTGCTGCAAACGCCAAAGGGAAAAGGAATGCCCGACTCATTTCGAGAATGGCCAGAAACAAGCCGAAACCCTTTGCCGAGTCTAACCCTATAGTTCTGAGCGAGGATTCTGATTCAGATATTGAGCGTTCTCTGACTAGCGAGTACCCCTACTCGCAAGGTTTGTGTGCCGATCCCCCTTACGATTTTGTATCAAACCTACCCCCCTGCCTAAAGGACGACCCTAACTACCCAGGTATTAAATTGCCTTGTGAAACCCTCGGTCATTTGTCCAAACCCTCGAAACCCACACAGTCACCCTGTGACCAGTGCAATTCATGGTTAGAACGATATTTTATTGATGTTCCTATACTCCAATCAAAGATTCAATCTTTGGAGGACCAGATTGCAATCCTAACGAGTCAAAAGGCCAAGCTCCAAGCAGTGGATAAGAAACAAAAGACAACCGGCTCCATCCTGTTCAAAAATGTGGAATCAACCACGACTGTTGTAAATTCCAAGCTGGCATAATCAAGCAGCCTCGTTGCTACACAGGTATGGTTTTGACATCATTTTGTTTTGTAAATAATCTAGTTTGATATAATGATTTGAATTCAACTTTTAAATAGTTTGATCACTCATCTAAATGCCTCTATCATTCGGTGATCATCCTGTACATGGCTTCGTTTTGATAAAAATAGAAGGAATTTCGGTATATGATTTGCTCATAGATTTTTATTTGGATTGGAATGATTATTCGTTTGATTTTATTTTCTAAGTTTGTCTGAGTGAAACAACGAAAGTAATGGTGTGTTTTCAATTCAATTCGTTTTGTGCTCACTCCCAACAGGAAGTTTTTATGCTTAATTTAGAAAACGATTTTGCTCGGATTCGATTTAGTTATCATTGGTATGCTATGATTGGTAAATGTCTTCGGGAGGATACTTGTTACGATGCTGTGTCATGTGATGTTCTATATTTGATTGTTTCCAAGTTAAGGATAATGACTCTATTTCTTTGATGAAAACAATACGCTCAAATAACATTCGCGCCCGAATCGGGAAATGAATTCGAATCATAACAACTATGTGAAAACCTTAGCCAATCGATTCGCTCTTATTCAAATTTGGCAAGTTTGTCCTATGAGTCGAGTTCAGATTATAATTGATTCTCTGTATTTTAGATTTGTGAAATGAATTGGTCAAACCATGTTATGATTCGTTTGATTGAAACGATTGTGATCAAAATTAATCGATCTTGTTTTCTCACTGTGCAAAGATCAACGATCAAAATCTATAACAATTTTTGTCTGATTGATCCTATTACGATTTTGGTTATGTGTTAGTTATGGTTTGAATTCGTTCACAGCCTAAATCGTTTGCTATACAGTTATCGTGACAATCCTGTTCGATTCGATGATTTCTCCTGTTGATGAGACAAGTATAACGAAGTGTTTGCGATTTGTTTTGTTTTCAATTGAATATCAAAACGATCTCATAACAGAGGGCTTCGATTTGTTGAGAAACGATTATGATGCTGTTGCATATGATTTCATTTACCCGAAACAGAGTATTTCTATCTTTGTATTCGATTAAATGATATGAATCTTTTTGCTATATCGTTACAGCTATAACGATTGGAAAATGATTTTGTTGGATTGGATCGTATATCTTGTTTAACAATCACATACGATATGTTTGATTATCGGTTTCAATTGGATATGAAACAATCTTATTACTGTTTGATTATGACTCTGTGGACCCGATTTTGTGGTAACAAAGAACAAAGTATTCCTATTCCTGTATTCGGTTGAATCATTTTTGATCCTGTTTAATTTTGAATGATAAAACCATTTCAATCTCAATGATTCATTTTCAAATGGTTATCGGAAGATAATTGAATTTAATTCTTTTAAAAGATTTTGAATCGATTCTGATTCTGATTCTGTATCTCATTTAGACTAGCTACAAAATCAGATGATTCTGTAGCTAGTCTATAGAATTTAATTTTTATCATTTTATTAATAAAAAAGTCTTCTAACTCGTCTATTTTGGATCCTTTTTAGGTGAATTCGAATTGCATGGGATTTGATGGACAGTCTAGAGGATATTTAGATGCTTTAGTTTTATTTTAGTTTCCTAGTTTAGTTGAACTTGGGAATATCTTCCCAGATTATGTAAACAATTTGATAACTTCCACAGGGAGGTTTTACCCTGTGGAAAACCTTTAAATACTTATTATTTTTTGTAATAAGATCATCCTCATTCGTGGGAGAACAAGGATATGGATATCTAATAGAGACTGAGACAGAAATTGATGTTCTGCTATAGCTTTAGCTTTTCATAATATCAATCTTTTGTTTCATGTTTATGTTATCAATTTGCATTTGATTAATGACTACTTTAGCTATCTTAGTCTTTTGCAAATGATACGATTTAATCAATATAATCTATATCTGATTTCTTTCAATATTTAAAAAACATAGCAATTACTTGATTCAGTTTGTGAATGACAAATTTCTCTTCTTCATTAATTGAATTTTTAAGTATAAGTTTTTGCATAACAGATTTACCTAATTGCAGAGATTTATAAATCATATAATTGTTATGATTTTTTATGTCTTGTTTGTCTTGTAAACAAACTTAAAGAGAATCATAGCTATCGTTTACGAGAAGCTTTTGGATTATTCGGTGCGAGTTTCCTTCCTCCGATTTGCTTGAATAGTCATCATACACAGGATAAATCTGGAGCGTTTCCAGGTCTGTTTTTTTTTTTTTTGTTTATTTGTTTAGTATATTTGTTAGTATTTTAGTTAGATATATGTGTAGTTAGTATATTAGATTGTTTAATTTCAGTAAGTTTTATTTCTTGTTTATAAAATTATAAAATCAACAAAAAATACCTTTCTCTGTCTTAGGGCAGACAACAAATGAGTTTTCCAGGTTTTATTTAAATCTGTATTTTGTAGACATTGTACATTTTGTAAATAAGTTATATTTCAGATAGCAGTTAATATAGTATTAGTTAGTAGTTAGTATATATAGAGATAGTAGATTAGTTAATTTGTTTAGTAGTTAGTTTAATTAGATTAGTTTATTTGTTAGTTAGTTTTATTGTTAGTTAGTTTAGTTTGTTTTATTTAGTTTTTATTAGTTGTTTTATTTAGTTTTAGTTAGATTAGTTAGTTTAGATTAGTTTTCTTTTTGTTTTATTAGGACCTTAGATCGGCTAACGGAGACGCCAAACCCGTCAGGGTGGTTCATTCCAAACGACTTGGGTTATTAGACAACCCCGAACCGGTTCCACTCTCTCAGTGGACGGACGATCAATTTCGCCCGTCAACAATACCTCATATCTCACAGTAGGATCCAATCACGTAGATTTATAGATCTACAGTTTTGGTTACCTCGGGGGTTCGACATTCAAGAGCATTTCTATGTAGAATCCTCTTAACTTTCGAAGCGTCCAATCTCCAAATGAGAGGGATTAGCGCCACGCGTCCCCGATATATCAACAGTTGGGAAAAGAACTGAGGGATGTCACGATCTACGATGTTGGGTCCTTCACAACTCCGACCTTCGAGGTTTCAGACCTCGGTTTAATTTGCGAAATGAGTTCACCCAACCACCTGGGGTATCGCCTATCGTCCATCAACCTCACAAGATACCGAGTCTCCCGGTTACCTTCGGTCCGCGTAAGGATGGTAAGGTCGGTCTTACTTCGAATTTTCGGACTTCTAGAGCTCCGAAGCCAAGGGAGCATATATTCCTTAGCCCTAGCCCAATGTTCATGGCACTGGTCATATGGGTCCTTTCGAATGGATCTCATCCGCTGGTTGCCCAACCCAAGAGATATCCCCTTCAAGGCTTCCACTCTCGCTATCCTTCCTGAATTTTCACCCTGAAATGGTTAAGGACTTGGGTTCAGAATCCGAGTCGCGCGACAAGGATTATGTAAGAGGTGTCCTCTTCAGACGAACAAGTTCAGGTTGACACTACATCTCCCATGTCGATCGTCATACAAGCTTATGCCCCATGAAGCCCTAGAAACTAAGCTAGGCATACATACTATTGGTTGAAAGTGCAATTTTTACAAGGAGGAGGTGACATGTGCATACCGTAACCATCCCACACATAAAACATTTAAAAATAAACATATGTATAAATTCAGGCATTCATCAATTGTTCTAGCTCCATACATAAAATAGGGAAATACTTATTAGAACCAGATAACGTGAACCAATTGCTGAAAGGGGTGTCCGTTTCCACCCAACCATAGGCTCAACCACTCCAAACAGATTTACCACTAGCCACCCCGAGCTAGAACATGATGCTCTACAACATAATATCTTCTCCTGGCTCAACAACAGTAGGGACAGAGGTCATTCTCCTCCTCTCATAGGATCTTGGCAATGGTTTACACGATACCAAGAAAGTAGGACCGACCTCGTTTATCATCTTGTATCATAACCTTGTTTGCCAATTCCTGTGACTTGAATGCTTATTTTCCAGTTCTTCTTGGAACCTGAGAGCTTCACCTCCCATCTCTACACTCTTCACAGGTCTCCCACTTTCCACCACACCTTCCCTTCTTTCCTCTTTCAACAAGGTCACGTGTGGATCGAATTCCTAGCCCACGGTCAGGTCTGGAATCCTTACGGATGGGTGATATTCCCCATCCCCTCATTAACTCTTGAGGAGGTCTTCCCACCTACTAGCCTAACTGTAATTCATTTCTGTGTCAAAGGATTGTTCTGGTCCTAAGAAATTAAATCCAGTAAGTACTAGTTTGGTGAAGGTTAACACAACCATTCCTGGTCCCCTTCACCATCTCTTTTCATAGCATTCGTGGTCTTTCTTAATAAACCCCCCCTTCCAAAAGTAATGCAACACTTATCCATTTTCTAGAAAATAACATAATTTACATTCATTTACCTTTCATACAAAGGTCCATTGAATCAACATTCACACATATGGAGTTTTCCATACTCTCTTTTCCATTATAGTTATATTTACAAGTTGGGGGAAACAAGGTGTTACAATTCCCTCCCCCCTTAAAGGAACATTGTTCTCAATGTTTTATCTATCAACGTGATCTGTATATACAAAAGTGAACAAAAATGGATATGGTTGTCTCATGGCATCCTCCATTTCCCATGTGGCCTCATCTGGGCCAAAGTGTTTCCACTGCACGTTGACCTGTGAAATGGTTCAGTTCCTGAGTGGGGTTTCCTTCTTGTCTAGTATGCATTGAGGTTCTGGTAGGAATTCTCCTTTCGACTCCACCTCAATCATAGACCAGTCAATTATATGATTAGAATCATGTACATATTTCTTCAATAATGAAACATGGAAAAAATTATGTGCCTTCACTGTGGGAGGGAGTGCTAGCCTATAGGCTATAGGTCCCACTCTATCTAAAACTTCAAAGGGTCCACATTACTAAGGTGCCAACTTGCCACAAGCTCCCATTCTCAGGGAACTCTTCCTGGGCCTAACTCTGAGATAGACATGGTCTCCTATCTTGAATTCTTTGGGGGTTCTTTTTCTATCGGCGTAACTTTTCTGTCTATCTTGAGAAATTTTTAGATTCTACTTTATCTGGATCACTTGTTGTTCCATCTCTTTCATCATGTTGGGTCTGATCGTAACTCTATCCATTGGATTACTCCAGTTGACTGGAGTCCTGCATGGTCTGCCATAGAGGGCTTCGAAAGGGCTCATCTTCAGTGACTCTTGGTAACCATTGTTGTAGGAAAAATCTACCAACGACAGGTAGTCTTCCCACTTCTTAGGCGGATGTATTACATTCATCCTCAACATGTCTTCAAATATCTGGTTTACTCTTTCTATCTATCCATTGGTTTGAGGGTGATAAGCTGTTCTAAACAAAAATGTAGTCTCAAAACCAACCATCAAGTATTTCCAAAATCTTGAAGTGAACTTTGTATCTCGGTCAGATACAATCTCCTTAGGAATCCCATGCATTCTAAATATCTCTTTCATGAAGATGTTGGCAATATCTATTGGCTTACAAGTTGATTTGACAGGAATGAAGTGAGAGGACTTGCTCAACGTGTCCACTACTACCGTGATGACATCATTCTGCCTAGCCGATCTTGGTAACTCAGTGATAAAATCCATGGAAATGGTTTCCCATTTCCATTTTGGAATTGGTAGAGGCTGCAACAACCCTGCTGGGTGCCGATGTTCTGCCTTATCTTGCTGGCATTCTAGGCACTTATCTAGGTAGTCGGCTACATCATTTTTTAGTCCAGGCCAATAATTGTTTTTCCTAGTGGTCGTAATCATTTTTTGATATCCTGGGTGACCAATATATGGTCTCTTGTGTAGTTCATCCATTATGAACCTCTTCAAGTCATCACAACTTGGAATATACAATCTGTTTTTGTAAGTTAGTAGACCTTGGTCCAACATATGATAGCCTTCATACTTTATCCCCGCGATCTCTTTCTTTAGGTACGATGTCACGGTCTTGAAGAACACATCTGTTTCTTGTGCATTCCTGAATCTTTCCCTGACATCCATTTCACAGATGCTCACCGCTGCCAGGTGAATCATTTTCGTACTTCTCCTAAGGGCACCGACCACCCTATTTTCCTTCCCTTTGATATGTTTGATTTCGAAATCAAAATCACTAAGGAGAGCCATCCATCTAGCTTGCATGGAATTGAGTTTTGGTTGATCAAACATGTGTCTCAACCCACAATGGTCTGTCATAAGTACAAAGCTCCTAGCTAGGAGGTAATGTCTCCACATTTTTAAAGCATGCACTATGGAAACCAACTCCATATCATGGGTCACATAATTGATTTCGTGCTCATTCAATTTTTTGGAATCATAGAAAATCACACGTCCTTCTTGCATAAGGACTCCTCTGAGTCCTTCCTTGCAGGCATTTGTACACACGAGGAAATCATTATCGGGGTCGACGATCTTCAACATGGGTGCATGGGTCAGAAGGTATTTCAGTGACTGAAATATTTCTTCACATTCCGGTGTCCAAATGAATTTAACCCCCTTTTTCTAAACCTTTTATAGTATCCTTCTAAGCCCATAAAGGATCTAATATCCGAAACATCCTTTGGGGTAGGCCATTCCATGATAGATATGATCTTGTCACGGTCTACTGCCACTCCTTCTTTAGAAATAACATGGTCTAAGTAATGGAATTGTTTATGGAAAATGTCACACTTGCTAAACTTAGCATAGAGTTGATACTCTCTTAGAAATTGAAGTACAAGTCTAGGATTTTCTTCATGCTCCTCTCTATTCTTGGAGTATATTAAGATATCATCAATAAAAACCAATACAAATATGTCTAAGAATTTGGTGAGTACATTGTTCATCAAGCACATAAAGGTGGCAGGGACGTTGCTTAATCCAAATGGCACCACCACAAATTCATATTGATCATATCAGGTCCTGAAGGCTGGGATGTCTTCATCCTTGATTCAGACTTGATGGTATCCAAACCTTAAATCAATCTTTGAGAAAATGGAAGCACCCCCTAATTGGTCGAACAAGTCATCGATTCTTGGTAAAGGGTACTTGTTCTTTATAGTTTTCTTATTGAGTTGTCTATAATCTATGCATAATTGGAGTGTTCCATCTTTCTTCTTCATGAACAAAACTAGTGCTCCCCACATAGATACACTGGGCTAGATGTAGCCTTTATCCATCATTTCCTTTAGCTAGAGCTTAAGCTCAACTAGCTCGGGTGTGCTCATCCTATGGGGTGTCCTAGACACTGGAACCACTCCTGGTGCAAGCTCTATGAAGAAGTCAATATCTCTTCTCAGAGGTAGACCTGATACCTATTCTAGAAACACATCTCTATATTTTCTTAATTTGGGGTGGTCCTCTAGGTTTGGTCTATCATCCTCAACCGATTTCGATACCTATATTTCATATAGAGAACATCCCTTTCTGCAATAATTTTTCATTTGAAGTGTTGATATTTGTCTCACTAAGACAAGATTCTGAATTCCTCGGAGGGTTATCTTTCTCCCTTCTTCATTCACACATTCTAAGGCTTTATAGTAACAATCCAACTTAGTTTTATATTTAGCTAGCTAGTCCATGCTAATCAACAGGTCATAAGATCCTAGGGGAAGTATGTTAAGGGAAGCTTGGGTGGGAAATCCATCCACAGTGAATTGGCAGGATGGTATGACCTTTGCTAATTTTCTTTTGGTGCCAGTGGCTAGTTGTACTAACCAGGGTTTAGCATGCCTAACTGTTTGCAGTTTACACTTATCAACAGCCCGAGGGGCCACATAACTCAAATTAGAACCAGGGTCAATTAAAATAGAAACTAGGCGGTTGGTGATCATACCTTCCATCTCCACCACTGAAGCTTGGTGGTCAGCTTGTTTATTATCCATGGCTATATAAATCCGTGGCATACTCCTAGCCACATCATTGACGGTGGTAGCTTCTTGGACATTGTAAACTCTCATACCGTTCTGCTGTGTGTGTGGACAGTCCCTCAGTAGATGTTCTTCTCCACAATCCCAACATTTCAAGGGTTCCTTCTTTGGGTTATCCATACTTTCTGGGGTTGTTCCAAAAGGTTTATTTCCACTTTGGGAGGGGAAACTATGTTGATATACACTTCTAGCAGGAAGGATTATCCTAGAGTCCTTCCTATAGTTATTAAATTTTGAGGCTTTGAACCCCTTCTTATTGAATCCCAAACCTCTCTTTTTCTTCCAATCCTCGCGAGGTTCTTTCTGACTCCTCAACTTTTCATAACATTATCTTGCCTTCTAGATAGTGTCTTCTAAGGTTTTTGTCTTGTCGAACTCAATCCCATTCCGGTAGTTCTGGGGTAACCCACTAATAAATCATTGCACTTTCACCTTTTCGTCCTTTATGTAGGGTACATACCTCAACAACTCAAGGAATTTATTGACATATTCCTCTATGGTGAGTTGTCCCAACTTAAGTTCATAAAACTCTTTAGTCTTCTCATCAAAATATTTTTCTGAGAGATACTTCTTCTTGAAGTGTTTCTCAAACCGTTTCCATGTTAGGTCCTCTTCATGGATTTCTTTCAAATTCTTAAGGTCTTCCCACCAAATGGAAGCCTTTCCATTTAGGTTGAAGATGTCTATTCGAGCCTTCAAGTTTTCAGAGAAATCATGGACTCTGAAGTACTTATTTAATCCAAGTAGACAATATTCTACCTCTTCCCCTTTCTTAATCTCACCATCGAAATAGGGTGGTTTGGATTTCTTGAACTCTTCAGGGTCATGAATTTTGGAATGCTTTTGTTTCTTCCTTTTCCTTTGAGAATGTGAGCTAGTTTTCCTACTAGAAGATCCCTCTGAGTCACCAGTTTCCTTTCTAGAGGATTCTCCTAATGAGTGTCCCCTATCTCCGGGTTGGACCTTTCTCGAGGTACTCTTCCTAGTGTGGCCACTTATGGGACCACATTTTCGTATCTTAGGTGGACTTCGTCTTCTCTTCGTCTGTTGTTGGTCCACATGAATGGTTGCAGGTCCATGTTGCATCTGTCTCTATATGTTAGATAAACTCTGCAACAAGATTGCATTAATTTCTTTTTGCTTCTCTTGCTCTTTTATCAATCTCTCGTTGTCGACCTTCCAGCTCTGTAATTCATCCATGAGACTCCTTACAGTTTCAGCCACATCCAGAGGGGTTTCTATCACCCTCCTTTCATAAGATTCTTTGCCTCTATTATGGGATCCATCCCCCACTTCATGGCGCAACAACATTTTTTATGCTTGCAGTTTCCCGTGGCCGACCAACCGCTTGAGTGTTGACAAAACACTTGCTGTTAGCTAACAATCTATTAGTTCATGAACAACACATAGTTCATATTTCTTAAATACACCCACATATTTAAGAAATATCTACAGTCTTGGTTACCTCAGGCATTCGACATTTTGGAGAATTTCTATGTAGACTCCTCTTACGTTACGAAGTGACCAATATCCGAATTAGAGGGATTAACACCACACATCCCCGATATATCGATAGTTGGGAAAGGATCTGAGGGATCCTACGATCTACGGTGTTGGGTCCTTTGCGGCTCCAGCCTTTAGGGTTTCAGGCCTCGATTTAATTTGTGAAATGAGTTCACCCAACCACTTGGGGAACACCCTATCACCGGTCAACCTCACGAGAGACCGATTCTTCTGGTTACCTTCGGTCCACATAAGGCTGGTAAGGTTGGTCTTACTCTGAAGTTCCAGACTTCCGTAGCTCCGAAGCCAAGGGAACATATCTTCCTTATCCCTATCCCAAGCTTTCTGGCATTAGTCATATGGGTCCTTTTGAGTGGATCTCGTTCGCTGGTCTCCCAACCCAAGAGATCTCCCCTTCAAGGCTCCCATTCTTGCTATCCTTCCTAAAATTTTACCCTGAAATGGTTAAGGACTTGGGTCCAGAATCCCGATCGCGTGACAAGGATTCTGTAAGAGGTGTCCTCTTCATATGGACATGTTCAGGTCGACACTACATCTCCCATATCGATTGTCATACAATATTATGACCTAGGAAGCCTCAAAAACTAAGATGGGCATACAAAATATTGTTAGAAAGTGCAATTTTTACAAGGAGAAGGAGGCATGTGCAGACCGTAACCATCCCACACATAAAACATTTATAAATACACATATGTATAAATTCAGGCATTCATCAATTGTTCCAGATCCATACATAAAACAAGGAAATACTTATCAAAACTAGATAACGTGAAGTGACTACTGAAAGGGGTGCCCATTTCCACCCAACCATAGGTTCGGTCACTCCAAATGGATTTACCACTAGCCACCCCCGAGCTAGACCATGATGCTCTGCAACATAATCTCTTCTCTCAGCTCAACAACAGTAGGGATGGAGGTCACTCTCCTCCTCCCGCAGGATCTTGGCAATGGTTTACATGATACCAAGAAAGGAGGACTGACCTCGTTTATCAGATTGTATCATAACCTTACCTGCCAATTCTTGTGACTCGAATTCTTATTTTCCAGTTCTTCCTGGAACCCGAGAGCTTCACCTCCCATCTTTGCACTCTTCACAGGTCTCCCTCTTCCCACCACACCTTCCCTTCTTTCCTCTTTCAGCAAGGTCACCTGTGACTCAAATTCCCAGATCGCGGTTAGGTCTGGAAGCCTTACATATGTGTGCTCTACCCCATCCCCTCATTAACTCTTGAGGAGGTCTTCCCACCTACCAACCTTACTGTAATTCATTTTTGGGTCAGAGGACTATTCTGGTCTTGAGAAATTAAATCTAGTAAGTACTAGTTTTGTGAAGGTTAATGCAACCATTCTTGGTCCCCTTCACCATCTCTTTTCATAACATTCATGGTATTTCTTAGTACACCCCTTCCAGCAGTCATGCAACACTTATCCATTTTCTAGTAAATAACAAAATTTACATTCATTTACATTTCATACAAAGGTCCATCGAATCAATATTCACACATATGGAGTTTTAAATAGTCTCTTGGCCATTATAGTTATATTTACAAGCTGGGGGAAACCAGGTGTTACACCAATTGACTACGTACAAGGGATGTTCCTCCCAACCATGGGCTCTACTATTTCATTTCTCTAAACAACAAGCCACCCCTGAGCTGGGGTTGTGAGACCATAAGAAAGGAATGCCTCCTAAGGTAGGCTACTATCCACTCAATAACCTAATACCTAGCTATCTGACTCCTACAACAATTCCAGTCCACTAGCTCTCTTTCCCCTCAAGCTGCACAACCAAATGAATGTGATCTCTTTCTCTACCATGTAGTCCCTCAGGATATCCTATTTCCCTCTAGGGATCCAACATATGTTTACTAGGTAATCTCTCAGCCGGGTACTTCGAGAATCTTAGCTAAAATAGAAGTTATCGCAACAACCTTCTCAAGGATCTTAATCAATTTTCTCAACAAGAAACTCACTTACATGCGTAGTAGCACAATTTTCCATGTGATTCTCAACTTCAACAATATTTCTTCAATACCCACTATGGTTTCCCTCAATTTCCAACACTAAGCTCTCATTTTCCTCTCCTCTTTCTATCCCAAAATTCTGTGTTATGTTCTTACTTGAATTTCCTTTTATTCCATGCATGTTTGAATCTCACATTTTCCAAAAAGTGGTTGCACTAAGCCATTGCTATCATAAATAGGTGAGATTAACTTGCCCAAAAATCTCTTACATGTAAATAGGTGAGATTAACTTGCCCAAAAATCTCTTACATGTAGGTACTTAGCACATACTTCTCATTCAATGATTGGGATTTGCAATATTCAAAAGGGGAAAATAAATGGTTTATTACAAAGTAATTTAGAAAAGTGGCATGGGTTATTAGGAATGTGGAATTTCCCCCCTTATATCCCCCTTTAGCCGCCCCGTCTTTTGGAATCATATCCCCCCAATGTTATTGTCCCTCTAATATTGCAACCAACGATGTATCTTTATTTAATCAATGCGTGTATAAATTACAATGCTAGGCTCACCGACCTAAAATCATTATAGGATTTTCGGTCCAAGACATACTGACTCACTAGCCTAAATTACATATGTACAATTATATTATAATTAACGGGGATTAAAACTAGGATGTTACATCCCCTCACCCTTATTTTTTCACTATCCTTAGTGCACTTCACCATATAGGTGTACACACATAATGATTTCACAGTTTGATAACACTTGCAACAATTCTAACAAACAATATTGCATTCCCCTCAGTCTGCACAAACCAATGAAGTATACCCCCTTATCTAATCTGCAGTTCCTCAGGTTGTCCCACTTCCCTTATAGGACTCTAGCACACACTGACTAGGAAGTCTCATAGTTGTGGCTCCAGGGATTCCAACCGTAATATTTTTCACAGTTTTTTGATTCCTACAACAATACCAACTAGTAATCTCTCTTTAACCTTAGCTTGCACAAACCAATGGATATTATTTCCTTCTTTGCATTGTAGTCTCTTGGAAAATCCTCATCCCCTCTAGGGCTCCAACATATAATTGCGAGGAAGTCTTATAGTTTTGGCTCCAGAGACTCTAGCTGCAATAATGGAATCTCCAAACTTTCAAATCAACTATGTGTATGCTTCTAACATCACATATTCTGGCTTCCACTTTGCTTCTTTCAAGCGGTAACAAGTCCATTTTAATTTACTTATCCTATGCATTTGTTCTTGAGTTATGTTTCCTTATGGTGGTATTCTTTATAGGTACTCAATTCATGTCTTTATTTTCAGTTGTTCCTATAGTATCCATAAAACAAATATACATGTTATTGCAATTATCATATAAAAATTATCTAATCTAGAAAAATTTTCAACTCTAAAATGTAATCATGTATTCAAAAATAATTTTGCAATCAGAATCCAATACTTATATGTATGGTTGTTTCTCTATTTCCCAAGGGTACCAAAGGAAATAATTCAAGTCACTGTCCTTTCTGACACACCCTCATGATTCCATACATCATGCCACACACATTCTTAAGTTACCTCTTCCTTGCTATACTCACACCCCAATGTTAAGCATTCCCTTCACTACTATATATTCCCTTGGGTGATCCATCATTTACCAAGGTTTCACATGCAAGGAGAGCGCCAACTTACTACCAAACCTCTGCTAGTAGTTTATATACAATAACTTGTGGCAATCGAAAGGTCCAATGTCATAAAAATATCCATCTTCCTGAGCTTTCTAGCTTCAACATTCATCAATTGTCCTATATCATATACATGTAGTTACTGTGAGACATCATCAAAATAATTTCTATTATAAATTTCAAATTTGTTTCATAAAGAGAATCAGATTTCCCAAGCATGAGATTCCTTCTCATAATGTTTGGCTCTTTCATGTGGTAGCGCCCAGTCTTCATTATGGACTTATACTCAATGCCATATCCAAGACCATTTTACCTGCAATCTATCTAAATTTTCAATCAACCAACCAAACTGTGAGTATCCATGCACATCATTCTTTTATTGTAACATATACAACAACCCTTGAAGTGATATTAGAATTATAACATACTAATTATTCAATCACCTTTATCTATTAGTCATATCAAATGAGAATGAAACTATTCTTCATTATATATGCATTATTTAGCACACCATGTAATACCCCAAGGCCGAGCCCTTGCTGAATTGTAATTATGTTTATAGGTTGGTGAGCCTAGTGTTTATAAGCTAGGAGTCTTATGTGATGATTAAGCTAGAGAGCCTAGATGCTTAAGGTCAATGAGCCTATTTTTGTATATGTAAATACTCATACCATTAATATAAATACATTGATGCGTGTAGACCGACCATGAAGAAAGCGTTATGGGGGACTAAGATCCAATAGGTAGGGCAAGGGAATGGGCTAAGAGGCTAGGAAAAAGGGCTAAGCTACAAGGATTATCTCTAAGGGAATACTATTATTTTATTATTGCCTAAATACTAAGGTTGGGAAATAACTGAAGTTATCCTAATTTCCTCTCGAAAAGGGAACGAATGATAAGTGGAGCTCATGCAGCTTCATGAAGATAGGTTTTTGATTTGTGACATGCAATTTATGTGGGGAAATCAGTTCATTGGGGGGTTCACTTGACATTTTTTCCATGCTTCCCACACACTCAGGGATTCACACACTCAACCATTCATGTGGGCAGTCATTTTATCCATCGTTGAACCTCCTCCATCATCGACATTTGTAACTTGCACGAACATGTACTTACTTGAACCCGTACACTGCCTTAACAGTTGGTGGTTGCTGCTATCATCTTTTCCATACCGAGTGCTATTTCTGCCATCACCCTTAACATTTGAATTAGGAGATGGACAAAAGAAGTAGGTTGTTAGACATATGGGTTTGAAGATGTGGGTTGTCAGGCCCGTGGATTGAAAAAGTAGGTTATTAGACCTGTGAGAAACTCTCTCCAGGTGAGAGGGATTGTTGGGGAAGTGAATTCTTCTAGAGGGAGCCCAAAAACAAATATAGAGCTATGATAATTCCTATCCAACCTGTTGCTAAAGCCCTGGAAGGGAAGTGGATCAACCGATGGATTATTGAACAATGAAGGTGTATACTTCCTGGGGTGGGACATGCATGTGGGAAATGAGAGGCCATGAGCTGTGTG
>ML822819.1:90580-112844 GCA_009831015.1 Picea engelmannii
TTTTTGTTTATTTGTTTAGTATATTTGTTAGTATTTTAGTTAGATATATGTGTAGTTAGTATATTAGATTGTTTAATTTCAGTAAGTTTTATTTCTTGTTTATAAAATTATAAAATCAACAAAAAATACCTTTCTCTGTCTTAGGGCAGACAACAAATGAGTTTTCCAGGTTTTATTTAAATCTGTATTTTGTAGACATTGTACATTTTGTAAATAAGTTATATTTCAGATAGCAGTTAATATAGTATTAGTTAGTAGTTAGTATATATAGAGATAGTAGATTAGTTAATTTGTTTAGTAGTTAGTTTAATTAGATTAGTTTATTTGTTAGTTAGTTTTATTGTTAGTTAGTTTAGTTTGTTTTATTTAGTTTTTATTAGTTGTTTTATTTAGTTTTAGTTAGATTAGTTAGTTTAGATTAGTTTTCTTTTTGTTTTATTAGGACCTTAGATCGGCTAACGGAGACGCCAAACCCGTCAGGGTGGTTCATTCCAAACGACTTGGGTTATTAGACAACCCCGAACCGGTTCCACTCTCTCAGTGGACGGACGATCAATTTCGCCCGTCAACAATACCTCATATCTCACAGTAGGATCCAATCACGTAGATTTATAGATCTACAGTTTTGGTTACCTCGGGGGTTCGACATTCAAGAGCATTTCTATGTAGAATCCTCTTAACTTTCGAAGCGTCCAATCTCCAAATGAGAGGGATTAGCGCCACGCGTCCCCGATATATCAACAGTTGGGAAAAGAACTGAGGGATGTCACGATCTACGATGTTGGGTCCTTCACAACTCCGACCTTCGAGGTTTCAGACCTCGGTTTAATTTGCGAAATGAGTTCACCCAACCACCTGGGGTATCGCCTATCGTCCATCAACCTCACAAGATACCGAGTCTCCCGGTTACCTTCGGTCCGCGTAAGGATGGTAAGGTCGGTCTTACTTCGAATTTTCGGACTTCTAGAGCTCCGAAGCCAAGGGAGCATATATTCCTTAGCCCTAGCCCAATGTTCATGGCACTGGTCATATGGGTCCTTTCGAATGGATCTCATCCGCTGGTTGCCCAACCCAAGAGATATCCCCTTCAAGGCTTCCACTCTCGCTATCCTTCCTGAATTTTCACCCTGAAATGGTTAAGGACTTGGGTTCAGAATCCGAGTCGCGCGACAAGGATTATGTAAGAGGTGTCCTCTTCAGACGAACAAGTTCAGGTTGACACTACATCTCCCATGTCGATCGTCATACAAGCTTATGCCCCATGAAGCCCTAGAAACTAAGCTAGGCATACATACTATTGGTTGAAAGTGCAATTTTTACAAGGAGGAGGTGACATGTGCATACCGTAACCATCCCACACATAAAACATTTAAAAATAAACATATGTATAAATTCAGGCATTCATCAATTGTTCTAGCTCCATACATAAAATAGGGAAATACTTATTAGAACCAGATAACGTGAACCAATTGCTGAAAGGGGTGTCCGTTTCCACCCAACCATAGGCTCAACCACTCCAAACAGATTTACCACTAGCCACCCCGAGCTAGAACATGATGCTCTACAACATAATATCTTCTCCTGGCTCAACAACAGTAGGGACAGAGGTCATTCTCCTCCTCTCATAGGATCTTGGCAATGGTTTACACGATACCAAGAAAGTAGGACCGACCTCGTTTATCATCTTGTATCATAACCTTGTTTGCCAATTCCTGTGACTTGAATGCTTATTTTCCAGTTCTTCTTGGAACCTGAGAGCTTCACCTCCCATCTCTACACTCTTCACAGGTCTCCCACTTTCCACCACACCTTCCCTTCTTTCCTCTTTCAACAAGGTCACGTGTGGATCGAATTCCTAGCCCACGGTCAGGTCTGGAATCCTTACGGATGGGTGATATTCCCCATCCCCTCATTAACTCTTGAGGAGGTCTTCCCACCTACTAGCCTAACTGTAATTCATTTCTGTGTCAAAGGATTGTTCTGGTCCTAAGAAATTAAATCCAGTAAGTACTAGTTTGGTGAAGGTTAACACAACCATTCCTGGTCCCCTTCACCATCTCTTTTCATAGCATTCGTGGTCTTTCTTAATAAACCCCCCCTTCCAAAAGTAATGCAACACTTATCCATTTTCTAGAAAATAACATAATTTACATTCATTTACCTTTCATACAAAGGTCCATTGAATCAACATTCACACATATGGAGTTTTCCATACTCTCTTTTCCATTATAGTTATATTTACAAGTTGGGGGAAACAAGGTGTTACAATTCCCTCCCCCCTTAAAGGAACATTGTTCTCAATGTTTTATCTATCAACGTGATCTGTATATACAAAAGTGAACAAAAATGGATATGGTTGTCTCATGGCATCCTCCATTTCCCATGTGGCCTCATCTGGGCCAAAGTGTTTCCACTGCACGTTGACCTGTGAAATGGTTCAGTTCCTGAGTGGGGTTTCCTTCTTGTCTAGTATGCATTGAGGTTCTGGTAGGAATTCTCCTTTCGACTCCACCTCAATCATAGACCAGTCAATTATATGATTAGAATCATGTACATATTTCTTCAATAATGAAACATGGAAAAAATTATGTGCCTTCACTGTGGGAGGGAGTGCTAGCCTATAGGCTATAGGTCCCACTCTATCTAAAACTTCAAAGGGTCCACATTACTAAGGTGCCAACTTGCCACAAGCTCCCATTCTCAGGGAACTCTTCCTGGGCCTAACTCTGAGATAGACATGGTCTCCTATCTTGAATTCTTTGGGGGTTCTTTTTCTATCGGCGTAACTTTTCTGTCTATCTTGAGAAATTTTTAGATTCTACTTTATCTGGATCACTTGTTGTTCCATCTCTTTCATCATGTTGGGTCTGATCGTAACTCTATCCATTGGATTACTCCAGTTGACTGGAGTCCTGCATGGTCTGCCATAGAGGGCTTCGAAAGGGCTCATCTTCAGTGACTCTTGGTAACCATTGTTGTAGGAAAAATCTACCAACGACAGGTAGTCTTCCCACTTCTTAGGCGGATGTATTACATTCATCCTCAACATGTCTTCAAATATCTGGTTTACTCTTTCTATCTATCCATTGGTTTGAGGGTGATAAGCTGTTCTAAACAAAAATGTAGTCTCAAAACCAACCATCAAGTATTTCCAAAATCTTGAAGTGAACTTTGTATCTCGGTCAGATACAATCTCCTTAGGAATCCCATGCATTCTAAATATCTCTTTCATGAAGATGTTGGCAATATCTATTGGCTTACAAGTTGATCTGACATGAATGAAGTGAGAGGAATTGCTCAGCTTGTCCACTACTACCATGATGACATCATTTTTCCTGGCCGATCTTGGTAACTCGGTGATAAAATCCATGGAAATGGTTTCCCATTTCCATTTTGGAATTGGTAGAGGCTGCAACAACCCTGCTGGGTGCCTATTTTCTGCCTTATCTTGCTGGCATTCTAGGCACTTATCTAGGTAGTCAGCTACATCATTTTTTAGTCCAGGCCAATAATTTTTTTTCCTAGTGGTCGTAATCATTTTTTGATATACTGGGTGACCAATATATGGTCTCTTGTGTAGTTCATCCATTATGAACCTCTTCAAGTCATCACAACTTGGAATATACAATCTGTTTTTGTAAGTTAGTAGACCTTCGTCCAACATATGATAGCCTTCATACTTTATCCCCGCGAGCTCTTTCTTTAGGTACGATGTCACGGTCTTGAAGAACACATCTGTTTCTTGTGCATTCCTGAATCTTTCCTTGACATCCATTTCAAAGATGCTCACCGCTGCCAGGTGAATCATTTTCGTACTTCTCCTAAGGGCACCGACCACTCTATTTTCCTTCCCTTTGATATGTTTGATTTCGAACTCAAAATCACTAAGGAGAGCCATCCATCTAGCTTGCATGGAATTGAGTTTTGGTTGATCAAACATGTGTCTCAACCCAAAATGGTCTGTCATAAGTACAAAGATCCTACCTAGGAGGTAATGTCTCCACATTTTTAAAGCATGCACTATGGAAACCAACTCCAGATCATGGGTCACATAATTGATTTCATGCTCATTCAATTTTCTGGAATCATAGCAAATCACACGTCCTTCTTGCATAAGGACTCCTCTGAGTCCTTCCTTACAGGCATTTGTACACATGAGGAAATCATTATCGGGGTCGACGATCTTCAACATGGGTGCATGGGTCAGAAGGTATTTCAGTGACTGAAATATTTCTTCACATTCCGGTGTCCAAATGAATTTAACCCCCTTTTTCTAAACCTTCTATAGTATCCTTCTAAGCCCATAAAGGATCTCATATCCGAAACATCCTTTGGGGTAGGCCATTCCATGATAGATATGATCTTGTCACAGTCTACTGCCACTCCTTTAGAAATAACATGGTCTAAGTAATGGAATTGTTTATGGAAAATGTCACACTTTCTAAACTTAGCATAGAGTTGATGCTCTCTTAGAAATTGAAGTGCAAGTCTAGGATTTTCTTCATGCTCCTCTCTATTCTTGGAGTAGATTAAGATATCATCAATAAAAACCAATACAAATATGTCTAAGAATTTGGTGAGTACATTGTTCATCAAGCACATAAAGGTGGCAGGGACGTTGCTTAATCCAAATGGCACCACCGCAAATTCATAGTGATCATATCAGGTCCTGAAGGCTGGGATGTCTTCATCCTTGATTCAGACTTGATGGTATCCAAACCTTAAATCAATCTTTGAGAAAATGTAAGCACCCCCTAATTGGTCGAACAAGTCATCGATTCTTGGTAAAGGGTACTTGTTCTTTATAGTTTTCTTATTGAGTTGTCTATAATCTATGCACAATTGGAGTGTTCCATCTTTCTTCTTCATGAACAAAACTAGTGCTCCCCACATAGATACACTGGGCTAGATGTAGCCTTTATCCATCATTTCCTTTAGCTAGAGCTTAAGCTCAACTAGCTCGGGTGTGCTCATCCTATGGGGTGTCCTAGACACTGGAACCACTCCTGGTGCAAGCTCTATGAAGAAGTCAATATTTCTTCTCAGAGGTAGACCTGATACCTATTCTAGAAACACATCTCTATATTCTCTTAATTTGGGGTGGTCCTCTAGGTTTGGTCTATCATCCTCAACCGATTTCGATACCTATATTTCATATAGAGGATATCCCTTTCTGCAATAATTTTTCATTTGAAGTGTTGATATTTGTCTCACTAAGACAAGATTCTGAATTCCTCGGAGGGTTATCTTTCTCCCTTCTTCATTCACACATTCTAAGGATTTATAGTAACAATCCAACTTAGTTTTATATTTAGCTAGCTAGTCCATGCTAATCAACAGGTCATAAGATCCTAGGGGAAGTATGTTAAGGGAAGCTTGGGTGGGAAATCCATCCACAGTGAATTGGCAGGATGGTATGACCTTTGCTAATTTTCTTTTGGTGCCAGTGGCTAGTTGTACTAACCAGGGTTTAGCATGCCTAACTGTTTGCAGTTTACACTTATCAACAGCCCGAGGGGCCACATAACTCAAATTAGAACCAGGGTCAATTAAAATAGAAACTAGGCGGTTGGTGATCATACCTTCCATCTCCACCACTGAAGCTTGGTGGTCAGCTTGTTTATTATCCATGGCTATATAAATCCGTGGCATACTCCTAGCCACATCATTGACGGTGGTAGCTTCTTGGACATTGTAAACTCTCATACCGTTCTGCTGTGTGTGTGGACAGTCCCTCAGTAGATGTTCTTCTCCACAATCCCAACATTTCAAGGGTTCCTTCTTTGGGTTATCCATACTTTCTGGGGTTGTTCCAAAAGGTTTATTTCCACTTTGGGAGGGGAAACTATGTTGATATACACTTCTAGCAGGAAGGATTATCCTAGAGTCCTTCCTATAGTTATTAAATTTTGAGGCTTTGAACCCCTTCTTATTGAATCCCAAACCTCTCTTTTTCTTCCAATCCTCGCGAGGTTCTTTCTGACTCCTCAACTTTTCATAACATTATCTTGCCTTCTAGATAGTGTCTTCTAAGGTTTTTGTCTTGTCGAACTCAATCCCGTTTCGGTAGTTCTGGGGTAACCCACTAATAAATCGTTGCACTTTCACCTTTTCCTCCTTTATGTAGGGTACATACCTCAACAACTCAAGGAATTTATTGACATATTCCTCTATGGTGAGTTGTCCCAACTTAAGTTCATAAAACTCTTTAGTCTTCTCATCAAAATATTTTTCTGAGAGATACTTCTTCTTGAAGTGTTTCTCAAACCGTTTCCATGTTAGGTCCTCTTCATGGATTTCTTTCAAATTCTTAAGGTCTTCCCACCAAATGGAAGCCTTTCCATTTAGGTTGAAGATGTCTATTCGAGCCTTCAAGTTTTCAGAGAAATCATGGACTCTGAAGTACTTATTTAATCCAAGTAGACAATATTCTACCTCTTCCCCTTTCTTAATCTCACCATCGAAATAGGGTGGTTTGGATTTCTTGAACTCTTCAGGGTCATGAATTTTGGAATGCTTTTGTTTCTTCCTTTTCCTTTGAGAATGTGAGCTAGTTTTCCTACTAGAAGATCCCTCTGAGTCACCAGTTTCCTTTCTAGAGGATTCTCCTAATGAGTGTCCCCTATCTCCGGGTTGGACCTTTCTCGAGGTACTCTTCCTAGTGTGGCCACTTATGGGACCACATTTTCGTATCTTAGGTGGACTTCGTCTTCTCTTCGTCTGTTGTTGGTCCACATGAATGGTTGCAGGTCCATGTTGCATCTGTCTCTATATGTTAGATAAACTCTGCAACAAGATTGCATTAATTTCTTTTTGCTTCTCTTGCTCTTTTATCAATCTCTCGTTGTCGACCTTCCAGCTCTGTAATTCATCCATGAGACTCCTTACAGTTTCAGCCACATCCAGAGGGGTTTCTATCACCCTCCTTTCATAAGATTCTTTGCCTCTATTATGGGATCCATCCCCCACTTCATGGCGCAACAACATTTTTTATGCTTGCAGTTTCCCGTGGCCGACCAACCGCTTGAGTGTTGACAAAACACTTGCTGTTAGCTAACAATCTATTAGTTCATGAACAACACATAGTTCATATTTCTTAAATACACCCACATATTTAAGAAATATCTACAGTCTTGGTTACCTCAGGCATTCGACATTTTGGAGAATTTCTATGTAGACTCCTCTTACGTTACGAAGTGACCAATATCCGAATTAGAGGGATTAACACCACACATCCCCGATATATCGATAGTTGGGAAAGGATCTGAGGGATCCTACGATCTACGGTGTTGGGTCCTTTGCGGCTCCAGCCTTTAGGGTTTCAGGCCTCGATTTAATTTGTGAAATGAGTTCACCCAACCACTTGGGGAACACCCTATCACCGGTCAACCTCACGAGAGACCGATTCTTCTGGTTACCTTCGGTCCACATAAGGCTGGTAAGGTTGGTCTTACTCTGAAGTTCCAGACTTCCGTAGCTCCGAAGCCAAGGGAACATATCTTCCTTATCCCTATCCCAAGCTTTCTGGCATTAGTCATATGGGTCCTTTTGAGTGGATCTCGTTCGCTGGTCTCCCAACCCAAGAGATCTCCCCTTCAAGGCTCCCATTCTTGCTATCCTTCCTAAAATTTTACCCTGAAATGGTTAAGGACTTGGGTCCAGAATCCCGATCGCGTGACAAGGATTCTGTAAGAGGTGTCCTCTTCATATGGACATGTTCAGGTCGACACTACATCTCCCATATCGATTGTCATACAATATTATGACCTAGGAAGCCTCAAAAACTAAGATGGGCATACAAAATATTGTTAGAAAGTGCAATTTTTACAAGGAGAAGGAGGCATGTGCAGACCGTAACCATCCCACACATAAAACATTTATAAATACACATATGTATAAATTCAGGCATTCATCAATTGTTCCAGATCCATACATAAAACAAGGAAATACTTATCAAAACTAGATAACGTGAAGTGACTACTGAAAGGGGTGCCCATTTCCACCCAACCATAGGTTCGGTCACTCCAAATGGATTTACCACTAGCCACCCCCGAGCTAGACCATGATGCTCTGCAACATAATCTCTTCTCTCAGCTCAACAACAGTAGGGATGGAGGTCACTCTCCTCCTCCCGCAGGATCTTGGCAATGGTTTACATGATACCAAGAAAGGAGGACTGACCTCGTTTATCAGATTGTATCATAACCTTACCTGCCAATTCTTGTGACTCGAATTCTTATTTTCCAGTTCTTCCTGGAACCCGAGAGCTTCACCTCCCATCTTTGCACTCTTCACAGGTCTCCCTCTTCCCACCACACCTTCCCTTCTTTCCTCTTTCAGCAAGGTCACCTGTGACTCAAATTCCCAGATCGCGGTTAGGTCTGGAAGCCTTACATATGTGTGCTCTACCCCATCCCCTCATTAACTCTTGAGGAGGTCTTCCCACCTACCAACCTTACTGTAATTCATTTTTGGGTCAGAGGACTATTCTGGTCTTGAGAAATTAAATCTAGTAAGTACTAGTTTTGTGAAGGTTAATGCAACCATTCTTGGTCCCCTTCACCATCTCTTTTCATAACATTCATGGTATTTCTTAGTACACCCCTTCCAGCAGTCATGCAACACTTATCCATTTTCTAGTAAATAACAAAATTTACATTCATTTACATTTCATACAAAGGTCCATCGAATCAATATTCACACATATGGAGTTTTAAATAGTCTCTTGGCCATTATAGTTATATTTACAAGCTGGGGGAAACCAGGTGTTACACCAATTGACTACGTACAAGGGATGTTCCTCCCAACCATGGGCTCTACTATTTCATTTCTCTAAACAACAAGCCACCCCTGAGCTGGGGTTGTGAGACCATAAGAAAGGAATGCCTCCTAAGGTAGGCTACTATCCACTCAATAACCTAATACCTAGCTATCTGACTCCTACAACAATTCCAGTCCACTAGCTCTCTTTCCCCTCAAGCTGCACAACCAAATGAATGTGATCTCTTTCTCTACCATGTAGTCCCTCAGGATATCCTATTTCCCTCTAGGGATCCAACATATGTTTACTAGGTAATCTCTCAGCCGGGTACTTCGAGAATCTTAGCTAAAATAGAAGTTATCGCAACAACCTTCTCAAGGATCTTAATCAATTTTCTCAACAAGAAACTCACTTACATGCGTAGTAGCACAATTTTCCATGTGATTCTCAACTTCAACAATATTTCTTCAATACCCACTATGGTTTCCCTCAATTTCCAACACTAAGCTCTCATTTTCCTCTCCTCTTTCTATCCCAAAATTCTGTGTTATGTTCTTACTTGAATTTCCTTTTATTCCATGCATGTTTGAATCTCACATTTTCCAAAAAGTGGTTGCACTAAGCCATTGCTATCATAAATAGGTGAGATTAACTTGCCCAAAAATATCTTACATGTAGGTACTTAGCACATACTTCTCATTCAATGATTGGGATTTGCAATATTCAAAAGGGGAAAATAAATGGTTTATTACAAAGTAATTTAGAAAAGTGGCATGGGTTATTAGGAATGTGGAATTTCCCCCCTTATATCCCCCTTTAGCCGCCCCGTCTTTTGGAATCATATCCCCCCAATGTTATTGTCCCTCTAATATTGCAACCAACGATGTATCTTTATTTAATCAATGCGTGTATAAATTACAATGCTAGGCTCACCGACCTAAAATCATTATAGGATTTTCGGTCCAAGACATACTGACTCACTAGCCTAAATTACATATGTACAATTATATTATAATTAACGGGGATTAAAACTAGGATGTTACATCCCCTCACCCTTATTTTTTCACTATCCTTAGTGCACTTCACCATATAGGTGTACACACATAATGATTTCACAGTTTGATAACACTTGCAACAATTCTAACAAACAATATTGCATTCCCCTCAGTCTGCACAAACCAATGAAGTATACCCCCTTATCTAATCTGCAGTTCCTCAGGTTGTCCCACTTCCCTTATAGGACTCTAGCACACACTGACTAGGAAGTCTCATAGTTGTGGCTCCAGGGATTCCAACCGTAATATTTTTCACAGTTTTTTGATTCCTACAACAATACCAACTAGTAATCTCTCTTTAACCTTAGCTTGCACAAACCAATGGATATTATTTCCTTCTTTGCATTGTAGTCTCTTGGAAAATCCTCATCCCCTCTAGGGCTCCAACATATAATTGCGAGGAAGTCTTATAGTTTTGGCTCCAGAGACTCTAGCTGCAATAATGGAATCTCCAAACTTTCAAATCAACTATGTGTATGCTTCTAACATCACATATTCTGGCTTCCACTTTGCTTCTTTCAAGCGGTAACAAGTCCATTTTAATTTACTTATCCTATGCATTTGTTCTTGAGTTATGTTTCCTTATGGTGGTATTCTTTATAGGTACTCAATTCATGTCTTTATTTTCAGTTGTTCCTATAGTATCCATAAAACAAATATACATGTTATTGCAATTATCATATAAAAATTATCTAATCTAGAAAAATTTTCAACTCTAAAATGTAATCATGTATTCAAAAATAATTTTGCAATCAGAATCCAATACTTATATGTATGGTTGTTTCTCTATTTCCCAAGGGTACCAAAGGAAATAATTCAAGTCACTGTCCTTTCTGACACACCCTCATGATTCCATACATCATGCCACACACATTCTTAAGTTACCTCTTCCTTGCTATACTCACACCCCAATGTTAAGCATTCCCTTCACTACTATATATTCCCTTGGGTGATCCATCATTTACCAAGGTTTCACATGCAAGGAGAGCGCCAACTTACTACCAAACCTCTGCTAGTAGTTTATATACAATAACTTGTGGCAATCGAAAGGTCCAATGTCATAAAAATATCCATCTTCCTGAGCTTTCTAGCTTCAACATTCATCAATTGTCCTATATCATATACATGTAGTTACTGTGAGACATCATCAAAATAATTTCTATTATAAATTTCAAATTTGTTTCATAAAGAGAATCAGATTTCCCAAGCATGAGATTCCTTCTCATAATGTTTGGCTCTTTCATGTGGTAGCGCCCAGTCTTCATTATGGACTTATACTCAATGCCATATCCAAGACCATTTTACCTGCAATCTATCTAAATTTTCAATCAACCAACCAAACTGTGAGTATCCATGCACATCATTCTTTTATTGTAACATATACAACAACCCTTGAAGTGATATTAGAATTATAACATACTAATTATTCAATCACCTTTATCTATTAGTCATATCAAATGAGAATGAAACTATTCTTCATTATATATGCATTATTTAGCACACCATGTAATACCCCAAGGCCGAGCCCTTGCTGAATTGTAATTATGTTTATAGGTTGGTGAGCCTAGTGTTTATAAGCTAGGAGTCTTATGTGATGATTAAGCTAGAGAGCCTAGATGCTTAAGGTCAATGAGCCTATTTTTGTATATGTAAATACTCATACCATTAATATAAATACATTGATGCGTGTAGACCGACCATGAAGAAAGCGTTATGGGGGACTAAGATCCAATAGGTAGGGCAAGGGAATGGGCTAAGAGGCTAGGAAAAAGGGCTAAGCTACAAGGATTATCTCTAAGGGAATACTATTATTTTATTATTGCCTAAATACTAAGGTTGGGAAATAACTGAAGTTATCCTAATTTCCTCTCGAAAAGGGAACGAATGATAAGTGGAGCTCATGCAGCTTCATGAAGATAGGTTTTTGATTTGTGACATGCAATTTATGTGGGGAAATCAGTTCATTGGGGGGTTCACTTGACATTTTTTCCATGCTTCCCACACACTCAGGGATTCACACACTCAACCATTCATGTGGGCAGTCATTTTATCCATCGTTGAACCTCCTCCATCATCGACATTTGTAACTTGCACGAACATGTACTTACTTGAACCCGTACACTGCCTTAACAGTTGGTGGTTGCTGCTATCATCTTTTCCATACCGAGTGCTATTTCTGCCATCACCCTTAACATTTGAATTAGGAGATGGACAAAAGAAGTAGGTTGTTAGACATATGGGTTTGAAGATGTGGGTTGTCAGGCCCGTGGATTGAAAAAGTAGGTTATTAGACCTGTGAGAAACTCTCTCCAGGTGAGAGGGATTGTTGGGGAAGTGAATTCTTCTAGAGGGAGCCCAAAAACAAATATAGAGCTATGATAATTCCTATCCAACCTGTTGCTAAAGCCCTGGAAGGGAAGTGGATCAACCGATGGATTATTGAACAATGAAGGTGTATACTTCCTGGGGTGGGACATGCATGTGGGAAATGAGAGGCCATGAGCTGTGTGCGTAAGTTGGCTCCTGGGAGGGAATCCTTCCTAATGTACAACACGACTTCTCGTAGTCTATGCCTAGCCTAGGAATCCCTTACCCGGGTGGAGTTTAGTCCCAAATCGGGGATGACCCACTGCTGAGAGTGATGAACATCATGATATAAGGTTCAGAGGTTCGTGGAAGGTCTGCACGTAGTTGGTGGACATCAATTAAAAGATAAATAACAATTGTGTTAATGCCACGTTGTGTTTAACTACATGTCTATTATTTATAAGAATTACATGTGTTTGCTGCATATATGTTTTACTGTTAATTCCGCATAAATATGTGTTGTAGTAGAATGATTATGTCTGTTTAAATTTACATTATAAATGTATGATTAGCATAAAGTAGATGTTTTATTTATTTATTAAGTATGATATTTTCTGCAAATGAAAGTGAGTCTTTCTATAAGGTGGCATGGCCCATCCCTGGGATGGATGGGGTCACTACAAATTTATATCAGAGCATGAAAGTAGTTAGTTGGAATGACCGGCCTTGGAGGCTGGGGTATGTTAAAAATTGGTATAAGAGCCCATGGTTTCAACACTGAACTTGGATGGGCCACGAGTGTGGAATTTGGAGTCAAAATTCCATAGGGATTTGATGTACAGAGTGCCGGAGGGGTGCTGAGAGAGCTCTTGGGTGGTAATGGAAAGCTCAGGAGGAGTGGCAAAGAAATTATCACAACAATCATGGTTGATAACCATGAGATTGAATTTGACCCGTAGGATCTACGTGGGGGGAGGAAGACCCTTCCCAGCTGTAAGATCTAGAAAATATGCATGACAATTAACCTCCAAGTCCTTCGAACTTCGTGACTTCGACGAAGTTTATGTTCTATTGAGAAAAGGGTCCGAAGCCCAAAGTTCCGAAGTACCAGAGTGATTTTCAACCATAGATCATCCATAAGGAGGAGAGCCATGGATTTTCCCTGAGTAGTTCGACGGTTCAGAGTTCAAGGTAATTGGTTGAAGTGTGTGCAGAATGGACTTCCTACCGAAGTCTCGAAGTCATGAAATCCAGAGTTAGTATGGACCATCCATTTCCAGGGACACATGTCCACAGATTAAGAAATGTTTAGAATTTTGATAGTCCATGGATTGTGTGGTGTTCAATAATGAAATCCTCCAAAACCTGAAGCTCTAAAGTCCAGAGCGTTGGAGTGACATGGACCTGTTCGGAAGTTCGACATTCATGAGTTATAAGGTGTGTTGGAGTGGAATATCTCGAAGCCTGAAGTGGAGAAGTCCCGAAGCACCAGATATGACATGGCATGATGATGTCACCTAGGGTGACATGGACCTACCCTAAGTCTTCCACTTGTCACTACATTGATTGTTTGAAAACCGAACAAAGGAGATTGTTGTATTCGCCAGTTCGACATTCGGGTATTTTGAAGTGTTGTAAGGTAAAGTCTTCTGAAGTCCCAAAGCGTCAGAGTCCTGAAACTCTGAAGTAGCATAGTTTGGAAATTCAGAGTTTGGAAGAAATGGGGAGTAGTGTTGAGGGAAGCTCTGAAGTCCTGGAGCTACGGGAAGTGATTGTTCGACAGTTCGACGTTCGGGAGGAATGTTGTGTTGAGCCGAGAAACCCTCCGAATCATGGAGCTATGAAGTGTCGAAGTATGGATTGTGACATGGCATGATGACATCACAAAGGGTGATGTGGAACCATATTAAGCATGCCATGTGTCAACCTAATTTGTATTTTTCACATGCCATTCACACGAGTTAGAACATGACATGTGTCATCCGTTGGATGGAGCCACATGTCCACTCCGTAACTCTGCAATGTGGCACACTGATAAGTGGATGATGACTATACCTCGATGGTTCATCATTCTGATGATTGCATAAAAAAAAGAAAGGGGGGGGACCATCGGATTAACATCCGATTAAGTCCTAAACGTCGGATCAACACAAGTAAGACCTACGGTGGAGAGAAGTTGCTTAGATCGAGGTAAGAACTAACATCCGTGCAGGTTTAGCCTCCACAATCCTCCTATATTGTCGATCTGTAGAGTCAACAAGATCAACAGTTGGCATCGATTCTACCATAGGCAAGAAGTTTCCATTGCAGAACTTAGGAAGGGAGATAAAAATCATGCTAGTTGGGATTCCGCAATTGTCCTTGATCGTAGATCTCTACATCGGTTCAAGCATGACCATCAATCCTCTATAGGAGGTTGGTGCTTCAATAATTGAGCAAGGTCATAGCCTCGATCATATGGGAAAAATTTAATCTTAGATGTTGGATTCTAGGAAGCCGAGGACCGTTGATCCACCGTTCTTCGCGAGTTTCCAATTTGGCACTCCAGGGGATTGGAATTTTGGAGTTGAGAGAACCCCCAAATTTTTGGGGCCCCAAAGTACTGAAGCTCCAGATAATATCCTATTATCCTAACGCTTGGTCACAACCCATGGTCACATGTGTTCAGGGGCCGAAGAAAAAGGGCTAGTGCCCGTAAATTGTTTTTAAGAACATAAAAGTGCTTAAAGAAGGAGACATGAGGTTCTTAATTGTACAGACCTGGACTGAGAAAAGTAAAGGAGGCCTGTGAACCTAAAGAGAGGATCCAACATGGATCCAAGATCCAATTCGGCTCTGATATGGAAGAATCCATGTATAGGGATTGCATCACTAAAAAGACAAATTATTCAAGTATCCATAACTTCTTGCTCAAAACTCAGAATTGAGCATGGAAGTAGGCATTGGAAAGGTCTTGAACAATAGAAGATAACTGTTCACCAAGAAATTGAATCTGAATAGTCAAATTCTTAGGAAATCAACATAAATAAGCCTGATATATATTATTGAACCATAATGGTTCAAGTTTCATGAAATTGTTGAGACAATTAGCCTGACAAAGTTATGTTGCCTGCACATTTTTGCAGAGTTAACAGTTGTCAAGCATAAAAAAATCATCATAGTGTGCAGAGAGATGGATGATACACAGGGGGCTTACATCCAGGAAGATGAGATCCTAGGAATGGATGTCCATTTGGGTATGAAAGGAACAAACTCCAATGGACATGGAGAAGGAAAGGATGATAACATAAATCTGGTTGAGACCATCAGAAAATTGCAGAAAAATGTCTAGAGTCACAAGGCTGATAATGAAAGGCTTATGAAGGCCAAGGAGAAACATGAAGACTTTAACACGAAGTTAATATAGATCCTGGAAAGAATTGAAAATAAGTTGGATAAGGAGAGTGGCTCCAACAAATCAAGAAGCCATAGGACCCCTGAGGAAAAATGAATATCCAATAGTGATAGCAGACATCACCATCACTCTCAAAGACAATCCAAAAGGAGGGCACATAATATCTCAAGTCAATCTCCTACAAGAAAGCATAATAGGTATGGGGTGGATGAATTGAAAGGAGAAATGAACAAGATCAAACATCCTACCTTTGATGGAGAGCACAAGAAAGATGAATATGCCGAGACATGGATGTTGGACATGAGAAAATACTTCCATCTGCATAATTATTCTTCTCATCCAGAAGGAATAATTGGTATCTACCAACTTAAAGGAAATACATCCATGTGGTGGGATCAACTTGTGCAAGTGAAACACATCAAAGAGAATAATTTTACATGGAAGGAATTCAAGAACCATTTTGAGAAGAAATACTTAACCATGAGTTATTATGACAAAAAGATGAAAGAGTTCTTTGAACTCAAACTAGGAAACATGACCATTGATGCGTCTGAAAGGAGATTTTTAGAATTTTTGAAGTATGTCTCCTTTATCAAAGATGAGACAGTTAAGATCGATAGATATTTGAGTGGGCTTCCATCTTTCATTAGTGATAAAATTCAATATGATGATTCTAAAAATTTGGAGGAAACCATAAGAAGAGCCAAGTGCTTATATGATTAACAAAACGAAAAACCTACTTTCCAGAAGGCTTGAGAGGACAAGAATAAGTTTAAGAGGGAACATAGGAAGAATGGGAACAAGACACCTTTTTTCAGAAACAATCCTCAATGACAACCATCGTTTAGAGAGGAAAAAATGGCTTAGGTAGGTGGGCAAAGGCCAATGCATCCACCTATTCAATGTTGGGGTTGTAAAGGAGACCATAAGTATAAATATTGTCCTCACAAAAGTGACAAAGGGAGAGTTGTCCACAATGTGCATCAAGTAGAAACAATGGAGGACATGGGCATAAGTGTACTAAGGATCTATCCAGCCCTGAACAATAAGCAAGAAGAATTTCAATCACACATGATTGAAGTAGAAGCTATGATCAATAACCATGCCTTTACTATTTTAATAGATTCAAGAGATAGTCATAGCTATATAGATCCTAAGGTAGTGGAATGCTTGAAATTTCCAAGAAGCAAGCATGGGAAATCTTGGTTGGTGCAAATGGCTACAGGAGCCAAGAGAAAAGTTGTTGAGTTGGTTAAATCATGTCCAGTGGACATGAATGGGCCAAGTACCAAGGCAGATTTGAACATCCTTCCCTTGGGTTCATATATCTATCTAATTGGTATGGATTGGTTGGACCAACACCATGCAGTCTTAGACTGTCATAACAAGGATTTTACTTGCTTGAATGAGGAAGGGAACCCAATAACAATCCAAGGAGTTCCCAAGGTAGTTACTGTCTGATAGATCTCAACAATGCAGCTGAAAAAATGTTACGGGAAGGGATGCCAAATATTTGCAGCTCATATGGAGGAAGAACCTAAGGATAAGGTGCCAAATCTTGTGGATCATGTAGTCCTAAAAGAGTTTGAGGATGTGTTTAAGGAGATACTAGGACTACCCCCAAAGAGAGATATTGATTTCTCTATAAACTTAATGCCTGGAGCAGCTCCAATATCCAAGACTCCCTACCAGATGAGTACACCAGAGCTGAAGGAACTACAAATGCAGCTTGAAGAACTTATGAAGAAGGGGTATATACGCCCAAGTGTTTCACCTTGGGGTTCCCCATTTTTATTTGTAAAGGAGAAGGAAGGGACATTGAGATTGTGTATTGACTTTAGATAATTGAACAAGGTAACTGTAAAGAACAAGTATCCTTTGCCAAGGATTGAAGATCTCTTTGATTAGTTAAAGGATGCACATATATTTTCAAAGATTGATCTCAGATGTGGTTAAAATCAAGTAAATATCAGAGATGAAGACATCAACAAGACTTCCTTTAGGACAAGGTATTATCATTACGAGTTCACAATGGTGCCATTTGGGTTATCAAATGCACCAGCTATTTTTATGTGCTTAACGAATGGTGTTTTTTGGGAATACTTAGACAAGTTTGTCATTGTATTTTTGGATGAAATCCTTGTATATTACAAGTCAGAAGAAGAGCATGAGCATCACTTGAGGATGGTGTAACAAGTGTTAAGAGAGCACCAGTTGTATGAAAAATTGAGCAAGTGCTCATTTTATCAGAACCAAATTCACTATTTGGGGCATATCATATCCAAAGAAGGGATAGTAGTGGACCCTAAAAATATTGAAGCTATTAAAGGGTGGAAAACACCTAAGAATGTGACATAAGTCATATCCTTCATGGGTCTAGCTAGATACTATAGAAGATTCATTGTAGGGATTTTGAGGATTTCTCACCCGATAACTTCCTTGCAAAGGAAGGGGGTGAAGTTTCAATGGACAACATAATGTGAAAGGAGATTCCAACAATTGAAACAATTGTTAACCAATGCTCCAATTCTGAGGATTCCTGATCCGAATAAAGATTTCATGGTTTGCACAAATGCATGCAAAGAAGGACTTGGTGGAGTCCTTAGTCAGAACAGATTTTTGGTATGTTTTGAATCCATAAAATTGAAAGAGCATGAAAGGCTCTACGCCACTCATGATTTGGAGTTGGAATCCATAGTACATGCCTTGAAGAAGTGGAGGCACTACCTCATGGGAAAAAAATTGAGCAGAGGACAAACCATAATGGTATGAAATATCTATTTGATCATCCAACTCTAAATGCCAGACATAGTAGATAGTGAGAGTTTCTCTGTGAGTATGACTTTGATATCAAGCACATCAAAGGAAAAGAGAAAAAAGTGGCTGATGCACTCATCAGGAGAGTGCATGAAATGAATGATACAACCATTAACATGTATCAAACTGATATTAAAGGTAGAATTTCTGAGGCCGCAAAAGCATATTTGCTGTACATGGAGTTAGTAACAAAATTATAGCAAGGTAAAATTCAGCATAAGGTTGAATATTATAAATTGGGAAACGATGAAGTTCTCTTGTACGAGAACATAATTTATGTACCCAATTCTCATGAATTGAGGAGTATGATCTTGAAAGAGATGCATAATGTACCTTATGATGGACACCCAAGATATCAGAAAACAATTGCAACCGTCAAAAGTCAATATTATTGGCCAAGCATGAAGAAAGAAATTGCTGAGTACATTGCTAAATGTATGGAGTGTCAAAAGGTCAAGGCTGAGCATAGGCACTCGACTGGGTTGCTGCATCCATTTCCCATTCCTGCATGGAAGTGGGAAGTGGTGTTAATGGATTTCATCACCAAATTTCCCAGAATAAGCAAGCAACATGATTCTATCATGGTGGTGGTGGACAAGCTTACTAAAGTTGCCCATTTCATTCCTATGAAGATTACCCACAAGGAAACCAATGTTGCTGATATTTGTATGAGGGAAGTAGGACGCTTGCATGGCATACCCAAGACAATTGTTTCTTATAGAGACCCAAAGTTTACCTCAAAGTTTTGGAAGGGATTATTCAAAGGATTCAGAACAAATATGAATTTCAGTACAACTTATCATCCCGAGTCTGATGGGAAAATAGAAAGGGTGAACCAAGTGATAGAGGATATGCTAAGAATGTATGTGATGGAAAAACCATATAAATGGGAAGAATATCTAAACTTGGTAGAATTTGCTTACAATAATGGGCACCAAGCTTCGTTGAAGTTGAGTCCATTTGAGGCACTTTATGGTCGAAAGTTAAACACACCAGTAAGCTGGGACAACCCAACAGATAGAGCAGTAGTTGGGCCCAAGTTGCTCAAAGAAATAGAAGAGAAGGTGTCAAATATTAAACATAATTTAAAATACTCCCAAGAAAAGCAAAAAATCTATGCTGACAAGGGCATAACTCATAGGGAGTTTAAAGTGGGTGATCATGTATTCTTGAAAGTGAAGGCCAATAGAAGTTCCCTGAAGTTGGAAAACCGTTCCAAGTTGGTAGCTAGATATTGTGGGCCATTTGAAATCCTAGAGAGGATTGGACCAATAGCTTATATGATTTCACTTCCTGCATCTATTCCTATTCATAATGTATTCCATGTATCATTGCTCAAGAAGTATATACTTGATGCTAATCATGTGATTGATTGGAATGTGATTCAGGTGGAGTAAGAAGGCGCTTTTCAGGTTCATCCATTGTGCATACTTGACCAGAATATCGAGCAACTATGGAATTGAACCATAGATATTGTAAAGGTCCAATGGACTTGGCACGGTCCTGAGGACGCAACTTGGGAGCATGAAGATGCTATGCGGGCAGAATACCCACATCGTTTTGAAGATTTTTGAAAATCTTGCTGTAATATGTAAATATGATGCACTGAGGACAATGCATAAATAAGGGGAGGGGTTTGTAATACCCCAAGGCCAAGCCCCAACATAAATGTAATTATTTTTATATGCTGGTGATTCAAGTGTTTATAATCTAATAGGATTATGTGATGATTAGGCCAGAGAGCCTAGATGCTTAAGGCCAGTGAGCCTATTTTTATATATGTAAATACTCATATCATTAATATAAATACATCATTGTGTGTAGATCAAGCATGAAGAAAGAGTTATGGGGGACTAATATCCTCTAGGTAGGGAAAGGGAAGGGGCTAAGAGGCTAGAAAAAAGGGCTAAGCTAGAGGGATTATCTCTAAGGGAATAATATTATAGTATTATTGCCTAAAGACTAAGGTTGTGAAATAACTGAAGTTATCCTAAGTTCCCATGGGAAAGGGAAGGAATGATAAGTGGAGCTCATGTTGGACACACTGACCACACTGAGAGGGGGGGGGGGTGAATCAGTGTAGGGCTCTTTTTTCTACTTCCCTTCACAAAAAATTCTTAGTTAGCAATCACCATTTACTCATCACTTATTACTTTCATTTATAACCAGTTGTATGTGAACATATATCAACAACAGATAACAACAACATATATCATCAACAAGTAATCACCACAAGGAACACAATATGTATGTACAATTTCTTTTTATTATGGACTACAATCCTTGGGTTTATCAACAACAACTGAATAGAGTTGCAACTCCACAAGAGCACCAAATCTGCAATGCAAGACTCAACTTACACAACTCAACACCAACTGAGAGGAGGATTCAATCCTCAACAGATACCAATCCATCAACAGGTACACGACCTGTCAGTAGTGAAACATGTGTATGTATTCACCCTACCAGTAGTACAACTCGCGTATGTATGCGACCTATATGTACTGCATCCTATGTATGCCCTTTGAATAATTAGGGTTTTCTCTCCTTGAAAAAATCAGATCCTCTGCAATATTCAGTCACATCTACTTCTGTCTTTCACTGTCCAATCTATACCATAACCAATCACAACACATCTATTATCTCCAACAAATTAGTCATTCTCCTCAACCATACAATATGAATGCTACTTAATCATGCATAATCAACCAAAATAATATGGAAACCATATCAGTACTGAAATATAATATTGTTTCTCACTCTATCAATCAACCAACATAAACCACATCATGACATCCATACCAAGAATTCCTTAAGCATTCACCATACCATAAAAAAAAGTATTCATCAAGACAATCATGTAACCATACCATAACTTCTATGGCAGATCTGAGCCCATAGAGTGCAGATATGGAACTTGCTTCAGACTTCAAGAACCTGGAACCAACTCACACTGAAGTCTCCATGACTTTATCCAACTGTATGGCTTTAATATCCTTCAACCCACATGTGTATTCTCTCTGGATCACTGCAGCCTACGTATGTACGCTCTCTGGCCCACTGTTGCTAACGTACTCCTTCAGAAACTAGGGTTTCTAAACTTCCAAAACTTTCACTGTCAAGATATCATACTTATGGAAAATTTGATGCATCCATGAGATCCAACAATCACTCTCTTCCACATAATAGATATTCAATGTATTCTCAAGAGATATCTATTTTCAAGAGAACCTTGCCTCTTTTTTATACTCTCCAAGTAGCTTCCTTAGAAGCATATTCTTGGCCACTTTGTCCACATAGCCACTTTTTCTACATAGTCACCTATGTCCAACTTTTTCCAATTGACCACTTGTCCATATATCCAATATCCACTTGACCATTTAACCCACTTTACTCATTTTAGGGTTAACCCTCTTATAACTACTTTCCATAATTAGAAAGTTCTGTATTTACTTTATTATTTAAGTAATCCTCTTTGATTTTATCTCTCCACTTTATTATTTAAATAATTTCTTCTTTGTAAGCACTTTGACTTCTTTGACCTTTTGGGGCTTCTAGATAACATATGAGGTTCCTCCAAGTTCGTAAGGCCATAAATCTCAAATCGTGAGGAGTTATGTGATGTTCCACATACCATCGAAAATGGCATGAAAAGCATTATCCATCTAGGATAGTTTTATTGAAAAATTCGTTGATCTTCATCTCATTATTCCACAATTAAGCATGGGTTCTCTAACCATACTTCTAGGATAACTCAACCACAAAGCGTCTTCTCGTGAGGGATTTCACCATAAGGGGACCACTTTGGAGTTCATCCATTAGTACTTCCTATCAACCATGACAAGACAATAATGAGTCATCTTTACATCAATTCAACTAGAATAACCCATGACAATACATCACTATGACATTTTCCCTTTGTCATTGATT
>ML822820.1:0-19292 GCA_009831015.1 Picea engelmannii
GAGAGGGATGAGGGGATAAGAGAGAGAGAGTGTGTGAGAGGGGGAGAGATCAAGACAAATAAGAGGGGTAGAGATAGAGAGGGAGGGGGGGAGAGAGAAAGACAAAGAGAAGGGGTAGAGATAGTGTGAGAGGGGGGGTAGAGAGAGGGATAATGAGAGGAAGAGAATTAGAGAGGGTGACATAGAAGGGGGGTAGCGAGAGAATGAGAGGAAGGGGGGGATACAGAGGGAGACAAAGAGGGGGAATAGAGAGAGAAAGAGGGGCAGAGCGAGTGAGACTAAGACTAACAATGTCGAGAGAGAGAAAGGGTGGAAGAGAGGTGGAAGAGAGAGGGGAGTGAGGGAAAAAGGGGTAGTGTGAGAGAAAGAGAGAGAGAGGGAGGTAGTGGGTGTGACAATTTGAGGCATGTCAAGGTAAGGTCTAGCTCTAGGTATTTACATGCCTTGTGATGTATAAATCTTGCCATGTCTAGGTCTTACCATGTATAGGAGTGTGAAGGAGAGAGAGGGAAACAAAGAAGGGGGTAGAGAGGGAGAGTGAGAGTAAGATAGAGAGGGGGGTAAGATGTAGGAGAGAGAGGACAAAGATAAAGAAGGAAGAAAATGATTTTTAGGAGCGCGCACGTGTTCCTGGAGCATGTGCGCACTTGTTTGAATTCATTTTTTTTGGGCAGGACTAACAAGGTGTATGATGACTTGGTTGGCTCGAATTTAGGTTCGGGATAACAAACCTAGTGGTTCAGTTTGCAAATTCATAAAAACCTCCATTTTTGTGAATACCCCTCTATATCTTTGTCTTTGACATTATTTTTCTATAGGATAACAATTTAGTTGTTTAAGAAATTATAGACATAGATTGAGCCAGCTATGAATATTTCAAATATATAATGTTTTTTTTTTAATTATTATTGTTTACTATTTTTAATCTATTTTTATCTTCACATGTATCAAAATCCTAGAATAGATACCTCTCTTATTTCTACTATAACTTTTTCTCAGCTTAACCATTTCTCAAATGAGTTATATGCGGCACAATATGAGATCGATACCTATGATCTAAAAAAAAATGTTTTGATCATTTTAAGACCCTTTTATCCAGCACGAACACAAGACATTGTAATTTCAAGAGTATGTTGACTTTGATAATTTAAAAAAAATATAAAATTAATATTAAAAATTTCTAAAAAATACACGACACAAGAAAAATGAGTTCTCTACAGTTATACAATTTTTTGGAGCGTAATTCCATCGTTAAGACACTCAACACCTGCACGAACGAAAACATATACCTTATATTTTGTTGGAAAAATAAGATACCACTTTTAGAAAAAATCAAATTTGACTTAGTTATTCATAATGTCTATGAATAAAAGTTGTATATTCGGAAAGATAATTCAATTTCCTACATTTCATATTCTTACACCATATTCAAATTCATTGTAAAAGTAAATTGAATAATCCCTCCAAGTTAACATATTGTTGTTTTTCCAGGTTTTCATTGCCACTAATGCGTCATGAGAGATCATCATTAGCTTGCAACTCACCTTTATATCAGTTTCATATTTGTAAAATAATAAAAGATGTTTTCGAATCTATTTTCTATGGAAGAACCGATTTTAGTTGGCTCCAACTATGAATTTTGGAGTCTGAGAATGCAATAACCTAATGCAACAACTATTGTTGGCATGATTGTTGCCCAATGAAAAAAAATAAAAGAACAAAAACAAAAAGAAGGTAGAGAAAAATATTGTATTTTGAGTTCCTCAGATGATGTTATATTTCCCAAAATAACTAGTGCAAAAAGTGTGAAAGAAGCATGGGATACTCTTAAGTCAGCATATCAGGGTAATGAAAAGGTGAAAATTGTAAGGCTTCAAACCTTTAGGACTCAGTTTGAAACTCTTAAAATGAGTGAATCATATAGTGTTGATCAGTATATGACCAAATTTATGGGTATTGTAAATCATCTTAGGCTTAATGGTGAAAAGGTGGAAGACCAAAGGGTTGTTGAGAAGGTCCTTAGAAGTTTACCTAAGAAATTTGAAATGGTAGTGACTGTTATTCTTGAGTCTAAAGATATGAATAAATTTTTAGTGGAAGAATTAACTGGTTCTTTATTGTCCCATGAAGCAAAGATAAATTTGGATGTTGGATATTTAGAACATACATTTAAATCTAAGGTTCACATTGGAAGAGGCAAAGGAAAAGGAGTTTGAGGTGGATTTCAAAGTGGAAAAGGAAGAGGAAGAGGACATTATCAGTCGGAGGACAAATCATTTGCATCAAATTCAGAACAACCCAATCACCAACAACAAAAAGAGGAAGGAAGAAAGTGGATAGATAGATCTGGTATTCAGTGTTTCTATTGTAAGAAGTATGGTCATTTTCAAAGTGAATGTAGAAAGAATCAATTTTATTTAAACAAAGTGAGAGCTCATGTTTCTAAAACTAAAGTTGAAACATCTGAAACACTATTTCTTTCTTGTCAACTCAATGAAAAAATTCATAACAAGGATGTTTGGTTGTTGGATAGTGGTTGTAGTAATCATATGAAATGTAACCATGATTTACTTTCTAATATTTATACAACAATCACTTCTACAATAATTTTAAGTGATGATAATAAAGTTAAAGTTTTAGGAAAAGGTGTTGTGTTAATGTCAACAAAGTAGGATGAAGTGAAAAATATTTATGATGTCTATTATGTACCCAATATTAAGTACAGGTTTTTGAGTGTATGTCAATTAATGCAACATGGTTATGATGTTATTTTTCACAATAACATTTTCACGATCCATGACAAGTCTAAAAATATTATTGCAAAAGTTCAAATGACCAAGCACAAATTCTTTCCATTAGAAATGAGAAGTGTGAATACATATGCTCATAATGTTACAAGTACAAATGAAAATTAGTTATGGAATCTTCGATATGGTCACTTACCATTTAAAATTTTAAGTTTGTTACAAAGACAATCTATGGTAAATGGATTGCCTACTTTGATTGTTTCGACCCCTCTTTGTGAAAGTTGTATAATTGACAAACATCAAAGAGACAGTTTTCCAAGATCTTCATAAAGAGCCAAAGATCCCTTAGATATAGTTCACATAGATATATGTGGACCTATAAAAACTGAGTCAACTAGTGGAATTTTTTATTTTTTGATATTTATTGATGATTTTAGCAAGAAATTTTGGGTTTAATTTCTCAAACAAAAATATGAGACTTTAACCAAATTCAAAGAATGTAAGGCTAAAGTAGAAAAACAGAGTGACATATTTATCAATTTTTTAAAGTTCTAATAGAGGAGGAGAATATGATTCTAGAGAATTTGTTGATTTATGTACTAAGCAAGGCATTAAGAAGTAGACAACTACAAGATATACTCCACAGTAGAATGGAGTGGCAGAGAGAAAAAATCAAACCATCGTGAACATGGCTAGGAGTATGCTTACAGTGAAAAATATACAATAGAGACAACACACAATGAGTTACAAAACATATGAGGCTTGAACTTAGCATTTCACACTAAGTCATTGTATCTATAGGTTACATACTCTAATGGTTCAAGCCAATACCAACTAACGAATTGAACAACGAAATGTAACAAAATGCAACTAACTAAAATATAACTACATAGATTATTACTTATAACACTCCCTCTTAATATCGAGGGTTATATTTTTTAACGCTCCCTCTTAACCTCAAGGGTTACATTATTAAAACTAACAATGCCTAAATGTTGTCGTTGAAACTCAAAAGAAACTCTTTCCAAAGGCTTGATGAAGATATCAGCTAGTTGTTCTTTAGAACCACAAAACTTGAGAGAAATATCACCATCTTTGGAAATCTCAGGAAGGAAATGAAACTGAGTGTCAATATGTTTGTTCTTCTCATGAAAAAAAATATTCTTTGATAAAGCAATAGCATAATTGTTATCACAGAAAAATTAAAGTAGGTTCTTTCTTCATATATTCAAAATCTTTTGAAAGTATTTTAAGCCATATTATATGGCATGTTGTTGTAGTTGCTTCTATGTACTTTGCTTCTGCAGAATATATGGAAACTATGGGATGCTTCTTTGATTCCCATGAAATCAATTTTTTCCAAAGAAAAAAACATACCAATAAGTGTTTTTGCTATCGTCAATACTGCTTGCAAAATCACTATCGGTATAGCTTGTGAGAAAATTGTCTTTTGAATCTTTGTACCATAAACCATAAGTGGTTGTACCTATAGTGTACATTAAAATCCTCTTTCCAACTTTCCAATGAGAATCCTTAGGAGATTTCATAAACCTAGAAATGAAACTTGTTGTGTATGCTATATCAGGCCTGGTAGCAGTAAGATGCATAAGACTTCCAACAAGTTTTTTATACAGTGTGGAATTGACTGTTGATCCCACATATTCCTTTCTTAACTTAGTGCCAAGTGAAATAGGAGTATCTATAGGTTTACACTTTTCCATCCTAAACTTTTTCAAAATATCAGTAACATACATTTGTTGACTAATAAAAATACCTTCAGCATATTGCTCCACTTTAATGCCTAAAAATACTTCATTAACCCAAGATTTGTCATTTCAAACTCATTTTTCATTGGAGCTTTAAATTCATCTAACTACATGGTTCCTATATAAATCATGTCATCAACATAAAGACATAGAATAAGGATCTTACGTTGTTGATCTTCCTTGATATACAAAGTAGGATCATTGTTACTATTGTTGAAACCATCTTTGAGAAAATATGATTCAATTCTACTGTACCAAGCTCTTGGAGCTTGCTTCAATCCATACGAGGATTTCTTAAACTTATACATTTTTTTCTCTTGACCCTTGACTTCAAATCCAGGTGGTTGATCTACATCCACTTCTTCATTTAACATTACATTTAGGAATGTGGACTTTACATCCATTTGATAAACATGCCACTTGCTTTGTACTGCAATGGATAACACAAATCTAACAGTATCCATTCTTGTGACAGGTGCAAAAGTCTCACCATAATCTATGCCAGGTTGTTGTGAAAAACCTTTGGCAACCAACCTTGCTTTATTTTTCTCAATATGACCTTTCTCGTTTAAACCTATTTAACACCTATGCGGGTTTTATCTGTTGGTAGATCAATCAAATCCCATGTTTTATTTCTTTCAATAGCTTCAATTTCATCATTCATTGTTTGTACCCATTCTTCTTTCTTTCCCGCTTCTTCAAAATAAGTAGGATGAAATGATAAAAATACAAAATGTACTTGTTGATCTATTTCATCATCCTGCTCATAAATATCTCTCAAACTCCTCATTTTTTTATTTCTGCTAGAAATTTATGAATCATTGTTGGTTGAAGAACTATTACCTAACTGTTCTTCTTGACTTTGAGTATGTAATCTTGGAAGTCTTGACTTAGGTTCTTGTCGTTCATCTTCTGTGAAAAATGGATTGTGACAACTTGAAGTATCATTTTCCAAATCATTCAATGACTTGTCTTCCATGAATTTTACATGAATTGATCCAGATGGATATTGGTGGCCACCCACATTTTCCAACTGGTTCAAAACAGTTTTCTGGAAATTTTGACAATTTACTATTTTTAGCAGTTTTAACTTCCGGGGCCATTTTGAGGGCCTAAATGAAGGTTTTTCGGGATCGATTTCCTCAATAATAGCCAAAGGCATGATTGAGCCTCCAAAATGAATCTCCTCGATGATACCTTTCCAACGGGCTATCACATGCCTAAAACGGAGATCGTATGCAAAAGTTACGACCCCGGGAAGTTGATGTACTAACTTACCCAAACGGGGCCCACATGACTTTTGGCGCTTCATCTGCTAGGGTTAGGTTTTTGAATGTCTAGGGTTTTGGGCATTCTGGTTTATTGTAAAAAGGCCTTCAGAGCCTCATAATCTTCTTCTTGCGAATGCGCACAACCGTCACATCTCTTCTCAGAGATAAGCCGCCACCATTCCAACAAGCTTGTTTCCACTGCATTTTTCATTTTCATCTTATTTCATTATTGAATAGAAAACCAATTTTACTGTATCTCTGTTATTTTTTGTTAAGCACCTGTTAATAATCTGTATTCATTTCGTTTTGCTCATAAAATCCGGATCAAATTTATGAATGATTGTTTGGGTGAAGAACTATTACCTGACTGTTCTTCTTGACTTTGAGTATGTAATCTTGGAAGTCTTGACTTAGGTTCTTGTCATTCATCCTCTGTGAAAAATGGATTGTGACAACTTGAAGTATCATTTTCCAAATCATTCAATGACTTGTCTTCCATGAATTTTACATCTCTACTTGTCAGAAATTTCTTAGTAATATAATTTTGTCAGAAAATGTACTTCTTACTTGTACTATCAATCTTCTTTCTTAGTTATTCGGGAACAAGAGCAAAAACAATACATCCAAAAACTCTGAAATGTGAAATATTTACCTATATTCCACTCCATGCTTCTTGAAGTAGTTTACCTTCAACACTAGAGGTTGGCGATTTGTTCATTATGTAGGATTGATGTCTAAGGAGCCTCTTTCAACAATGTTTCACATAAACAACTCTTCTCTCTGCATTGTGGTGGTATAGAGACTATTTTAATGATACAAACATGTTCTAGAACATTGAGATTGAGACTTTGTGATTACCTATGTTGAATTTTAAATAATACTAATCCTATTGAACCATTTCATTTTATAATCACTTGACATTATATCCCTGCTACAACTTTGTTTACCTTACCAAAAAAATTCTTATTTCCATTAAAGGACTTTTGGATTTTTTGTGTAGACAAAATAAATGATTTTTTTAAATGGTTAACTAAGAATTTCCTTTTCCTATCGTGCTCATTTGTCTTAAGCATACATTATATAATTCAATTGTATCTTCATAGTTTCTATGGATCATCACAATTTATTTTTTCTAACATTTTTTATTACTAGGCGCTTCGTTGAAATTTGTATGGTAGTAATGGCTGCAATAAAAATACATATTTAGCTTTTCCATTTTAAAATGCAAAATATTATATTTGCATGGATTCTAACCAGAGAAAATCCTTGATATGGTTATCATTTTGCTCCCATTATTGATTTCTTTTTCTTGTGAACTTTAACCATTATACTCTCCTCTTGGGAATATTTTATTTATACATTTTCTGTCTGCTATACGATCTCATAGAGCGACAAATGCTGCGAGTATTATGTAAACTGCACTCTCTGTATCTTCGTTTAGAATTAACAAACTCCTCCTTCCAGAGGGCTTCATGACAACTTCCCACATGAGTTGGTTTGTGATGTTGGTGTAGTTGTTGAAGATGGAAAGAGTCATGCATTTCATCAAGGCTGTGAAAAATCCGTTTCACACAATAGAGATGAGTGGGGTGAGACTTCGGTGCCTTTTAGGTCTGCGCTTTTGTCGTGAGGGAATATATAATTAAACGTCATGAAGGCATCGCTTAGGGGCCGTTCTGACATTCTATGGAGAAGTGACTGAGATTTCTGGCAATGGCAGATGATGAACCAAGAGATTCCAAGGCAGCCGAGTTGAGATTCTTCGGCTCCAGAAAATCTCTGGATGGAGAAAGAGGAAGGGATGAGGGACCATCTGTTCAGATTCCAGAGCCCAGTAGTACTTTCAACATTGGTAAACTACCAGTCCGATAATTAGTAGACGCTTCGTTTTCAATCACGTAAAAGCTTTTTCTGTGAACGGTAACCCTAACTATGGTGATTTAATGTTACAGTTCCGGATATCCCTCCATTCCGGTCTTCAAGTAAGGCGCATCGGTACTCCTACGACATTGAAACTGCAAATTCCTCTCCCCTTCCTATATTTATCAAGGTAGGCCAGTGCCAATAAAAATTATGCAGATAATGTTTGTTTATTTTTTCAAGGATTTTTTGATCTGGAATTCATGCAGTTTGAGGACCTGGCGTACACGGTGCAATACAATAGGCCTCCAGGGACATGGAATCCTTTGTCGCAGCTCCGGCATATGGGTGGCAGCCAGAACCAATCGATGTCTAAGAGCATTCTGAATGGGATTACTGGGAGCGTCGCTCCTGGTCAAATTCTTGCTTTGATGGGTCCTTCTGGCAGTGGGAAGACCACTCTCTTGAAAATTGTGGGTGGAAGAATCCATGGAGATATCAAAGGAAGCATAACCTACAATGATATTCCATACAGCACGGCGCTAAAGCGGAGGTATGCCTCCATATCTAATATATTTCTCCTGCGGCTTTGCTCATCTGGAAATGGAAATTTGCGCATGAAATAAAATATGGCTCCTAAACAGCAAAACATTACAATGTGCAAACAATGCAAACAACTTTTTTTTTTTTTTTTTTTTTTTTTTTTTTTCTTTATTCTTCTGCATTACAATGTGCAAACCATTTATTTTTTCTATGGAGTCAATTTTGATTTTCAAGTTACAAATTAGTGTTACAAACTCAAACAATTTATCGAGGCAACTAGAAATATATAAAGATGCAGACAAAAAAAGATTTTAATTTTGAAAAATATCCATAATAAAAACTAAAACTTATTATATTTTATATTGATTTTTATTATGATTATGGAATTTTATTTTTTATTTTAATATTTATAATGTTTTTTTATATTAATTTTTATTATGATTATGGAATTTTATTTTTTATTTTAATATTCATAATGTTTATAAGAGAAATAAACATTAATATAATAATATTATTTTACATATATTTTTTAATATGATAAATTGTGAAATGTGTTTAATGTAAGTTATTTTATTTTTTCTTTATAATTAATATTATCAAATTTTATTATCTTTTTCAAAATATTTGTCAAGAAGAAAAATGAATTTCTTAACTATTTTCTAAATAATCAAAACTTTGATGATATTGGAAAGCTTTTACTTTTCTTAAAGTTTTATTTAACCATCATCATCATATTTTTTCATTATTATAATTTTCTTATCATTATTATAATTTTCTTAAAGTTAGATCAACCAATTTTGATTTAACCACCACCAATCAATTTTTCCATTATTATAATTTTTTATTATCTTTTTATTATATGATTTATAGGAATAATATTGGCTTTTAATATATAGATAATAAACATCATTTTGATGGGTTTTTCATTTTTGTATTTATTTATGTATTATGGTTAAGAACATGTATTTCCTCTTAAGAGGTCACACGTTCAAATCCAGAGGGGGGTAGGGTATATATACCTTCGTAGACTTTACCAGTCAAATCACTGGGTGGAGGGGGATCCTTTGTCCCACAAACAAGGGGGTCTCATACACCAATTTGGTGTGCTGGCTTGGCTGTGACCTTAAAAATAGATTATTATTATTATTATTATTATAATGAAGATGGTCAAATTTTATTATCTTTTTCATATATTTGTCAATAAGAATCTTTCTAATTTGGGAACTCATCAAAACTTTTGTGATCTTGGAAAACTTTTACTTTTCTTAAGGTTTGATCTAACCATCATCATCATATTTTTTTTCATTATTATAATTTTTTTATTATCTTTTCATTATTATGATTTACATGAATAATATTGTTTTTTAAGAGTTTCCTAAAAGTGGGAATATTGGGACCAGTGTTAGGAAAGAGTAGAAGTTTCACTCAAATTTATATTTAAAAAATACAAAAAATATTTTAGATTATAATGTATAGAGATAGTGATATATTTTAAATCTTATTTCGATAAAATTGAAGGTCAATCCAAGACAATGTTTGCAACAACTACAATATTGAAATTACTAATTTAATTTGTGTTAATAATTATATGAATATATTTAACACAATACTGAAACTTTAATATCCATAATATTCCATTAGAAAATAAGAAACAAAATTGAAAATACATATATATAATTTTAACATCTTTTTAAAATTAAACTTTATATATATAAACTTCAAACATCATTAAACTTTATATATATAAACTTCAAACATCATTAAACTTTATATATATAAACTTCAAACATCTTTGTAAACTTGAAGCATTATTCTTTTTTTATTGGAAAAACAAATAGTACTACTCTTCTAATATGAAAATACAATAAAAGTCAATGATATGGTTGGTTGATATCAACTACAAAGTAGAGCAAATGCTTGTTGTAGATAGGGTATTGATTTATTCAACTTTCATGTTTAGTTTGAGATTGAAAGAAATCATACATGCATTAAAAGTTTTTCAGATCCACAACTATAAAGTGAGTATTATTAAAAAAAAATTACTTAACTAATTTTTGAAATAATATTTATTTTAGCTTAGTCTTAGTTTTATAGTGATATTTTGAATAAATATAATGAAAATATTTGTAATAAATTATGTATTTGTAATAATGGAATAAATATATTTACATTTTAATATAATTCTAATTTAAAGGAGAAACTAGTTCTTAAGCTTCCATTTTCTTTATGTTGAAGCTCCCAAGTTCTCAAAAGAATTATGAACAAATTGGAGACCTTAGAGACCTTCAACTATGTTTTTAATATAAAAATAATAACATTTTTAAGAAATCCAACTAATTTCTTATTTTTAAAGATTAGATAGATTAATTTTAATTTAACCACCATCTTCATCATATATTTTTCACTATTATATCATTTTATTATCTTCTTATTATATTATATGAATAGTATTATAACTTAGCTTTTTATTATCTTCTTATTATATTATATGAATAGTATTGGTTTTTAATAGAGAGATTGCAAACATTATCATGATTATGATAGTTTTTCACTTTTATATTTTTAAACATATTTTAAATTGTATTTTATTTATTTTTTATTTTAATTTATTATAAATTTATAATTATTTTTTATTTTTTATGATAATAAAATTTGTTTTAGATACAAAGATTATTATGATGTTTTTTCATTTTTATATTATTTTATTAAAATACATTTATTGTAAAGTATATATTTATTTTATTATTTAATAAAAACAATAAAATTTCTATAATATTTAAGTGTATTATTTCTTGATCTATTTTTTATTTTTTAATTTAATAAATATAAAAATTATATTTTTAATAATAAAAAAATATACTCTATTAAAAAATAATTTTAATATAAATAATATTTAAGAAATTCAACATTTTTCTAATAATTATTAAAACTACAATCGTGTCTTTTTAATAATATATATTCTTAATCTTTTTGGTAAAAAAAATAAAAATCAATATCTAACTACACCATAATTTAAAATTAAAATATTATTAATTCAATATGTTATTACACTACCTAAGGTGTAGGATCCACTAAATGATGTTAAATTCATTGGTTTTGGACAAAAAATCTAGCCATGTTAAGGGTTGGTGTGGTTCAGGTGATTTTGACAGCTTAAATGCCTCTGATTCATGGTTTCTCAACCACAAGTTAGTCCCACAAATCACGGACAAACTAACAAAAAAAATGTTATTACACTATAATTTAAAAATTAAAATATTATTATTAATAATATGATAAAACAAGGTTCTCATCTAACCATAAAGGATTATAAATGTCTTGTTCTAAATTATTATAGGGACAATTTTTATCTAGATTATTTTTCTTATAAAAAGTAAAATTAATAGGTGCAAAATAACAAATTGCTATATACATCTTCCTAGCATTGCTCTCTTAAATTTCTATCCAAATATATTGATTAAGAGGATCAATCTTATGAAGTTGAATGTGAGGAGAAATGCTCTTTCTGATATAACAAAGTATGCCTCCTATCCCTCTACCATGGGATTTTTTTTTTCCATGCCGATCACAAAACAAATCCTTCCATGTTAGGGACCTTAGACTCCTCATGCTCCAAAGTTTTAACTAGACAGATAATATCAATATCACTCGGGATCCAACTTAGCATAGGATCTTTGCGCCATGGAAAGCCACGACAATTCCTAAAAAGGATCCCGAGTGTCTCAAATTCATATTTATTATTATGCTTCTGGTCTCTATCCCTAACAATAGATTTTCAATTTCTAGTTATTGCCCATTTTCCTTATTTCCTGGTTTCTTTTACCTTTTGAACTTCCTTCTTTCGTGGCTTCTTTTACCTTTTGAACTTCATTCCTTAATTCAGCTTGGTCTTCGAGAATGAGGTCTTCATTTATAAATATTCCTAAGAAATTTAAAAATTATGCTATATTTATGGTCATTACAACTTACTTTGACACAGATCAACCTATGTGATCAATTATTTTTCCTAGCCTTTTTGCTTCTATGATGTAAGTTGTATCAATTTGTGATTTATTTTTTAATTCTTCTTTTACTATTGCTAGGGTATCCTCCTCTGGTTGTTCTTTTATACAAAAAATTATGAGGTTTGAGGCTCTTTTGTTATGCTCATGGTCCAGTTCTATTAGCTTATTCATTTCCTCTTTGATGGGTTTGATATCCAATTTGTTTTTCATATTACTGAGGGTCAAATTGTTGGTTAGTTTTTCTTCTAGCTCTTTAATCCTATCTCTCAAGTTGTGATTTTCTTCAACTCCTCGTTCTTGGGTTGATTGTTTATGTTTTTCTATTTCTTGAATTCTATCATTCATTGTGTGCAATTCACTCTTGAACCCTAAGAATCTATCATTTATTTGAGTTTGAATGGTATCTTTAATTTTTTTATCAATCATTGCCTCTAGCTCTATTTGGAGTTTTTGGTCTCTTTCATCACTCCTTTTTTCTAATGTTTCTAATTCTCTTTGGATTTTGGTATCTCTATGTTCTCTCTTATTTTTTTTTATTGATTCCATATAATCGTAAAGGATCTCTAGGGTGATTTTTGGGGGGCTCCCCTTGTTAAGTTGATTTTTTGGAATAGGTGGTGGAGTGCTCATATTCAAAAGAAGAGAAAAAATATGTAACAATTATTATTATGAATTGAAGTTATCTCTCAAATCATTTTTTACTTATGAAACTTAAAATAAAAAATAAATATATATATTTTAAATGTGTTTACTTAGAATCAAAATAAAAAGTAACTCACCTCATTTCAGATGTCCAATTGTTGAACCGGTTGAAGAAGCCATATTATTCCCGTTCAAAACAACGGAGAAAGTATATATTTATTTTATTTTTTAATAAAAACAATAAAATTTATATAATAATAAAAATGTATATTTTTAATAATAAAAAAATATATTCTATTAAAAATTAATTTTAATATAAATAATATTTAAAAAAATTCAATATTTTCATACTAATTACGCCTAGGTGTACACTATTGACAATGGGCACAATTGATGATCTTTTAGTCGTCCTCCAAAATCAATGGGTCAGATTTATCGTTCTTTAACATTTACCTAATCACATTAAAAAATTACTGTAAAGATATATAATTGCCACTTTTAAATGATTAAATAGGATTAAACCGTGCAGCGAAAGGTTTCATATTACCACAAAGAAACCGTGCAGCCAAATGTTTCATATTACCACAGAGAAACTGTTTCTCTGTGCAGCCAAACGTTTCATATTACCACAGAGGGATTGTGAATTACCACAGACTTTTTATGACAGAGTTCTTAACCGACCTTTCAACGTTCTCAGCCACTAGTTAGCAGCTGTGCTAGTTATTAAAACTACAATCATATATTTTTAATAATATCTATTCTTAAATCCCATTTTCAAATACTACCATGTAAAATTTAATCTTTTATTTTAAAAAACTCAATTTAATATCTAACTACACCATAATTTAACCTTTTTCTATTTCTTCATCATTGAGTGTATCTTGTCTTTAGATTTCTGCCCAATCATCTTTATTGCTTCCAAATCTTACTCGTTTATCAACCAAGCTAGTCTCTACGATTCCTCACTCTTAATTCACTCCACTTCTTTAGGCAAAAATTTGTTCTATCCGTTCTAGTATCGTTTTATTTGACTAAATATGCATGGCTGGGAATTTCTGATAAACCCTCGCCCAATTACAGCTGATCATCTTGTTGCTGTTCATCTATATGCCAGAATCGGATTTGTGACCCAAGATGATATATTGTTCCCTCAGTTAACGGTCCAAGAATCGCTAGTTTTTGCTGCTCTCCTGAAGCTTCCGAACAATATGAGTAGCCAACAGAAGATTTTGAGAGCGGAGACCGTCCTTATAGATCTAGGTCTAGAGAGGTACGCATAAATGTTGCAGTTCTCACAGTGCATTACTCCATTTTATGATCAATTTCTACGAATGCACTCAAAAAGAATTCATGGATACTTGGCAATCAGATGCCGACATACCCTAGTTGGAGGCTCCTTCGTGAGGGGAGTTTCTGGGGGCGAGAGAAAGCGTACTAGCATCGGATTCGAGATCCTGGTGGATCCTTCCCTTCTGTTGCTCGACGAGCCCACTTCAGGACTTGATTCTACAACTGCCACGAAACTCCTCCAACTTCTTCGAAGCATTGCGCAGGTAATTTCTGCTCACTTCTGGCAGTTATCTACAAACATCAATTTAAATATATGCAGTTAATAACACTGACGGGATGAGAATTTCATTTCATCAGAGTGGGAGAACCATTATGACGACGATTCACCAACCTTCAAGTCGCCTGTTCCACATGTTCGATAAACTCGTACTCATCTCAGAGGGTTACCCAATCTACTCGGGACAAGCCAAGGAAGCAATGGCGTACTTTGCTTCCTTAAGATTCATTCCCCAGCTAGCCATGAATCCCGCAGACTTCTTATTGGATTTGGCTACTGGACAGGTTAACGACATTTTGTTACCTGATGAGTTCGAGTCGTCCTGTACTATTCATCGCCCTCAAGATCTTCACAGAGAAGTAGTCAAGGTAAATTAGAACTCTTCTGCTATTATTTCTTATTTTTTCTTGAAAATTTGTTTCACTTTACAAAACGCAAAACTCCGAACAAAACAATTATATAAAATTATATATTCTATTTTCTGGATAAAATTACATATTTTGTTTTTCTAGATTTAAACTTATAACTTCTTAAAAAGATAGACTCTTAACCATTAGGTTCACTCAAACTATATACAAATCATATGTCTCATATACACAGAGATGCAACTGATACAGTTTAAACTAGCACACTGTCGGTACCCTTATTTCCACTTCTCACTTAAATTTCAATTTTCTTCGAAGATTTATTTGAAATGGTTCTTCATGATCTTAATATTTAAATTTAAATGTGATGATTAGATGGACTCCATTAATTCATTTCATGGTGTAGTTTCTAATGCAGCTGATAATTATTCGTGATGACAGTTCTTACAGCGGAAATACAAATCCGAATTGGAAGGCCAAGAGAGGGAGGCTCTGCAGAGATATGGAAAAGTTTCTGATCAATTGCAATCAGCTGTTCAAGTTAGGAAGGACTGGACGACATCTTGGTGGGAGCAATTTCGTGTTCTGTCAAAGAGAACATTCAGGGAGCGTTACAGAGACTACTTCGATAACTTGCGATTGTTTCAGGCCACTGGAGTTGCGATTCTTCTGGGTCTTCTGTGGTGGAAATCCAAGATTGAGACAGAAGCGGAAATCAGAGATCAGGTGAGATCATGAGATGTAATAGTTTTGTTGTTATTAATTCTGTTTGATACTGAAATGAAATGGAATTTGTATATGAACCAAATTAACAGGTGGGATTGATGTTCTACATTTGCATCTTCTGGACATCTTCCTCTTTATTTGGAGCAGTTTATGTCTTCCCCTTCGAGAAAGATTATCTTGTAAAGGACAGGACGGCAGATATGTACAGGCTGAGTGTGTATTACATTTGCAGTACGCTGTGCGATATGATGGCCCATCTTCTGTATCCCGTGATATTCATGTCCATTCTCTATTTCATGGCCGGATTTCAGAGGACAGCCTCTTCATTTTTTCTCACATTACTTGTCATTCTTTTGATAGTTATCACTGGGCAGGTATGTCATTGTTCGATCAGCTGGATCAAAAGACATAATTTGCATGAACTGGCAGTAGTAAAATACTTCTCAATGAATACTAACCTCTCAGCTGCATGAATACTAACCTCTCAGCTGGTGCAGCAGGGAGCTGGAGAATTTTTTGGGGCAGCCACTCTAAGCATAAAGCGAGTAGGAACGGTAGCTTCATTGTTTCTGCTGCTGTTTCTTCTCACTGGTGGGTACTACGTTCAGGTATAACTCCCACTACCATAACTCCACTTTAAACCTGGAAGGAATAACTAGGGATAGAAAGAAATGTAAGTCTTATCCATTTTACATTTTCAGAATCTATTTAAGTGTAATTTTTTGGGGAAATCTGGAAGGAATAACTAGGGATAGAAAGAAATGTAAGTCTTATCCATTTTGCATTTTCATAATCTATTTGAGTGCAATTTTTTTATTTTTGGGGGGATTATCAATCAGGGTTGGTAAATTTAAGTTTCAATAAAAGAAATTTGGACAAATTTTTCATGATTAGCCACATTAGGTCATTTTTATCCACATTTTGAAATTCATCCTCGGGATAATGAATAGAAGATAAAGGGTTGAGGATCACTAGGAGTCATTTTTATCTACATATGGATTCAATATCAGGATTCATCTTCGAGACAATGAATAAAAGATAAAGGGTTGAGGATCAGTAGGAGTCATTTTTATCCACATTTTGAATCCAATGCCATGAATCATCTTCAAGACAATGAATATAAGGTAAAGGGTTGAGGATCAACAACCCTTTACTTTCGACTCATTGTCCTCAAAAACCTTTTACCTTAGACTCATTGTCCTAAAAATGGATCCTGGTATTTGACGCAGAGCCTCACCTCAGCAGGGTCTGCTAACCTCCTGATCAATGGATCTTCAACTCCTTTGAGCCGAATTGGCTCCTTGTTCCCCGCTAGAACCTTCAACACTTAAATATCACATGTCCTTTTATGAACCCCGCCTATGCGAACAAGCAATAGGCGCAAGCTCCCCTCATGCAACCACCGACGGTGACCACAAGCCTAACCAAAAGGCACTTCGCATTTCATGACTTTGGGACTTCTATTGCGAGTCGCCCTGACTCCTCCAATTCTAGAACTCTGAAATATGGCTTGATGGTCCCTAGCTCCTCCCATAAATTCTTGCCGATGTGACCTCTGGCTTTGACCTGGGGCCCAACTTTTGAGCGCGTCGGGATTTCGCATATCGGGAACTTGTGAAGTATTTATCTTTCCTTCTCCCGAAATATGAATCCGCGATGGCCACTATGTCAGATCGACGGTCCTGATTCCGCCACAATCCGACGATCTAGATCCTTTCTTCACAAATCGAAACTTCGCGACTCACGATTTCCGAAAGCAGCTTCCTCCACTCTCCCGACTCTCGAAATGCCAATATTCCCGAGAGCCAAATCAATGGCCTTCACTCCTTCAGATCTGATGGCTACTATCTCTCCTGAGCTTGCGAGTATTGAAAGACTCTCACCCTTATCCATCCCGCAGATCTACTGGATCCAACAACCCATGGAAATCGATGTTTCTCCCTTGTGAAAATTCTACCATCCGTCGATGTTCTCGATGATTCCTCGCTAAATAACTTGGTGTCAACCTCTAAGCTTGATTCCACTAGGTGAATTCAAACCTCATCTTTTTCTGAACTTCTCCAAGTCTCTATCCTTCTTGATCTTGATCCTTGCTGCAAACTCAAGGATTCTATGGAATCATGCTCGCAATCCTTGCGGCTTCCTCATAACCTCTGGTTATTCAAACATTCCAACTCTGCACACTCTTTGCAATAGAAGTTCTTCAACTGCTCCCTTGAGTTGGAAAAGTCTAAGAATCAACTTTGCCTGTGCACACCTTGCACGGCTCTATGCTATACTCGTACTTCTACTGGTATAAGTTAACATTATCTCTCCTGAAATTTCTGAGATAAACTCTGAAACTTGTCAACGCACTCCTTGCAGACTTTCAATGCACTCCTTGCAGGAATTCTCAAGAAGAGAAACAATTGAAACTTATACTCTCCTCACAGACTTCATACATTCAACATGAAATTACAGACATATGGCATTGAAACAAATGCATAATAAAGAATGGAATTAAACTGTAAACATACCATTCAATAGATGCATACATAAACCAAAATACACCAGATAATTGGATCAAATAATTCTTATATTAATTCAAGTGATTTTGTACATGGTCTAAAACAACAACAACTATCTTCTCATACAACTTCTCTGAATCTCTATTCTTCTCTTCTCTCCTATGCTCTTACAATGAGAAAATGACAATGCCATACATATGAGAGAGTCTTTCTGAGTTTTTCCCTCCTACAACCTTAAACTATCTTATCGAATTAAAGACTATAACTACTTTACATTTATTCTAATAAATGTATGCAACCGGAAGATGAGAGCAATGCTCAAGATCTGAATTACAATCCCCAAAACATTAAAATCAATTACATCCTTCCAGCTTTTACATTAATGGTTCATCTTTTGAAAAAAAAAAAAAAATGCCTTCAAAATGTGCGCTGGCATATCTAGCTGTCTTCCAATTATGCTTGTTGACGATGCTCCTGCATCATACTCCTTTGGATGAAAAATTCATGGACTCATGAGATCCTGCACCGTCTGTCCATGTTTCTGGATATCTGCTTCACTTTCTCAACTAGCATCTTCAATCGGGTGTCCTTTCTATTTTACTAAATATTCAAAATATGTCTTCCTTTAGGTTTTCTTGCTAACTCTTTGATCCATGATCTTTTCCATCTGCGACTTTTTAGCTACAAGCATATGTTTGACCCAATAAATTTCCTTCCGGCTCTCTACTCCTCCTGTTTCATCATTTTTGTAAGGATATAGATATGCTACGTTGAATATGGGTGATATGCCCACATCATCTGGCAATTCTATCTCATAAGAATTTGTATCAAATTTCTTTAAAATCTTACATGACCCTATCTTTTTCATCTTCAACTTGTTATATATTCCCCTTGGAAACCTTTATTTTCTAAGATGTGCCAAAACTAAATCTCCCACTTTGAATTGAATCTCTCTCATGTGTTGATCTGCTCTACACTTGTATTCTTGGTTGGAACTCTGCAAACGCTCTTTAATCTTATTGTGGAGCTCCTGCATCTCTGCTGCAAAATATTATGCTCCAACACTCCTGAATTCATTCTGCTCTAAGTCTCTCAACTCAGATACTCCTCGCGGCTGCATTCCATACATTATTTTAAATGGGCTCTTTCTTGTACTCCTATTAGCTGAGTCATTATATGAAAATTCCGCTTGTGGTAGAATCAGATCCCACTGCCTGTGATGTTCAATTACCAAACTCTTCAATAAGTCCCCCAAGCTTCGATTTACTACTTCAGTCTATCCATCCGTTTGAGG
>ML822820.1:36489-47389 GCA_009831015.1 Picea engelmannii
ACAGAGCGTTGCTCGATTGGAGGTTGCCCCCTCGAAGAGGCCTGTGAACATTGCTTTCTGAATCAAAGTGTTATTTCTATTGTTGTTCTTATATCATTTATGTGTTATTGTGGAGATTATGTTGGATATTTTACTGTTATTCTACCATTTCTAGCATTTTATTTTTGTTCTGCATATTTTATGTATCTGGTATCTTGTAAGTGGTATCAGAGCACTTTCCTTGGCAGAAATTGTGGGATTTTTTTTTCCAGGGTAGAGACGTATTTCGACGTCTTTAAACCATAGAGATATGTCGTTACGTGCATAAACCCATGGTTGAGGGATTCATACACATAGGAAATACAAGTGGTTCTTAAGTGCACATCTGTTGGCCACCCTTGTAACCCCTGTTGTTACCCCTTCGAGTGGTATCGCATCAGACAACACCTGTGTACAGATCGACCTAGATTTCCTGAAGCCCTCTTTAGATAAACCTATCAGCCACTGGACTGCTATAGTGTCACCGAGAATAACACTCAGGAAGATACTCTCTAGTACCTAGGTAGTCAGGTAGTACGGCTAAGGGTACAGTCTATCCTCCTTAGTTAGTGCCCTGAGATATTGGGCCAAGTACTACTGTTGGACCCCACACGTATATCAAAGAGCTATAGCATAGGGCAAACCCTTGTTTGTAGAACCCTTGAATACCTAACCCTTGGGGGACAGAAACATAAACGAATTAAAAACAGACCAGATCTATTGCCGTGCAACTGTGTTCAGGTTACAAATTAAATACACATCTCTTTCTGGTTAAACATTTGGGGATTTCATCACTGCAGTATTCTTCAGACCGGAGTATAACTCTGTAGGTGTAAAAAAAAAGTTTGGAATTTTTTTCACCATTATTTGAGACATATTCCATTGGATTCATCTCTCCATCCTTATCACTTTCATCCATATCATTTTTAGACAAAATTTTTTACCCCACCCGCCCCTTTTCAGTTCACCCATCCTCATGGCCTATACCCATAGCCAAGACCTGGAAGCTCGCTTCAACACCATGCAATTGGGTTTCCTAGAAACCCAAAAAGAAGTAAAACAACTCAGTGCTAGTGTTGCCTCCATCGATTCATCCATCAATGCTACCATAAATACAACCATGCAGTCCTCAATGGAGGAAGTCAAACAAGAACTTACCACCCATCTTGAATCTTTATTTGCAGCACTGTGCACCAAACTGAAGATCTCTACAGATGACCATTTCTCTGAAGCACATCCAAAGAATGAAGGTGAAACTTCCTCCCATTCCCATACCTTTCAGTCCCATCACTTTCAACGTGACATATGCCTTCCGCGGGTGGACGTGACCAAATTTGATGGCTCAGACCCAACTGGTTGGGTAACCCAAATGGAACATTATTTCTCTTTACATGGCATTATCGATGACTTGGACAAACTACGGTGTGGTGTTCTCCATCTAGATCAAGAACATTGGCAATGGTGGAAATGGAGAAAAACTTCCCGTCAAGGGTATATTACTTGGACCCAATTTGTGACTGAGCTTTATGAACACTTTGACACGGACACCAACCATTTGGGTCATTTTACAAAGTTGAAGCAATCTGGAACAGTAGAAGACTTCATAGCTGCCATTGAATGCCTGGCTTTTCGAACAGAGGGCATGATTGATGCTTTCTTTCGAGAGTGTTTTATTAGTGGCTTGAAGGAGGAGGTTCGGGCCCATGTCCTCATGGCTCGACCCTCGACTTGGGTGGAGGTTACTAAAAGAGCTAAAGAAGCAGAATAGGTGGTATCATCTCAAAACCGAAAACCCTCCTTTATCCCTCACCCTAAACCCGTCACTCCCACTACTCCCTCCACCCCATTAAAAATCCAAAAATTGACCAGGGCTGAAATGGCTGAACGCCAACTCAAAGGCCTTTGTTATAATTTTGATGACAAATATTTCCTGGGCCACAAGTGTAAGGAACAAAATATTTTTATGGCCATCTCTGAGGACATTTCAGAAGAGGATGTTGAAACTCCTCTTGTGTCTGAGTCACCTGAAATCACTGACATAATCCCTCCCTCAGACCCTCCCAAAGTAGAACCCATCATTTCCCTCAATGCTCTCACTGGTTTTTCCGCTCCCCAAACCCTCAAGTTAATCGGTTATATCAAGCATCAGAAGGTCATCATTCTGGTTGATAGTGGAAACACCCATAATTTTATTCATCACCACATTTCCCAAGAAACTCATTGCTACATCCATCCTGTCAATAATTTCCAAATCATGATTTCCAATGGTGGTTCCATGAAATGTGGAGGGCGTTGTGAAAATGTGCATCTCCAAATCGGTGACTACAACCTAAAATACCATATGTTTTCTATCGACATGGGTGGTTGTGAAATTGTGTTGGGTGTTGACTGGCTAAGAACTTTGGGTCCCATTCTCATTGATTTTAAGGCATTAACCATGCAATTCGACCAGGAAGGCCACCAATATAAATTCCAGGGCATCATTGTTGGTTCACCTGAGGTCATCATTTCCCATCGCATGGAAAAGCTGCTCAAAAAAGGTCATTCTGGTGTCATTGCCCAACTCCATGCCATTCAAGCAACAGAAACACCCTCGGTGCCGCATGACCTCCAAGATCTCCTTTCTAAACATCAAATGGTATTGTCCACTCCCCAATGCCTCCCTCCTTTCCGCGGTGTTCATGATCATTCCATTCCACTTGTACCTGGAATCCTTCCTTCCAATATCCATCCATATCGCCACCCCTTCTCACAAAAAAATGAAATTGAGAAAATGGTCCAGGAACTCCTTAATGCAGTCATTATCCTCCCTAGTATGAGCCCTTACTCTTCTCCTGTAGTCATGGTCTTGAAGAAAGAAGGTTCTTGGAGAATTTGTCGTGACTTCCGTGCCCTCAACAAACTGACCATTAAAGACAAATTTCCCATTCCTATCATTGATGACCTCTTGGATGAATAGAGTGGCGCCCAATTCTTTACTAAACTTGATCTTCGCTCGGGCTATCACCAGATACATATGAAAGAGGTAGACATTCCCAAGACAACCTTTCACACTCATGAGTGCCACTATGAGTTTTTTTTCATGCCCTTTGGCTTGTATAATGCTCCCTCAACCTTCCAAAGCCTCATGAATCATGTCTTTCATCCCTATCTCCGTCATTTTGTCTTAGTTTTCTTTGATGATATCCTCATCTATAGAAAAACCTGGACCGACCATCTTACTCATGTGGATAAAGTTCTCCATATCCTCTCCCAGCACCAACTTTTCTTGAAACAGTATAAATGTACTTCTGGTGCCTTAGAAGTAGAATACTTGGGTCATCTGGTTGGCAAGGATGGCGTCAGGGTGGATCCAAAAAATATTGAAGCTATGCAAGATTGGCCACACCCAAAGACTCTCAAAATCTTGTGTGGATTTCTGGGCTTAACAGGTTATTATTGCAAGTTTGTTAAGAACTATGGAAAGATTACAACACCTCTCACTGCTCTCCTAAAAAAGAACTTTTTCACTTGGACTCCAGCCACTTCTCAAGCTTTTCAAACCTTGAAGACGGCCATGTGCACCACTCCGGTTCTATCCCTTCCTAATTTCACAAAGACCTTTGTGTTGGAATGTGATGCCTCAGGGAAAGGAATCAGCGTTGTCCTTAGGCAAGAGGGTCAACCTTTGGCCTTCACTAGCAAGCAACTGTCTGAAAGGAATCTGGGCAAACCCATTTATGAAAAGGAAATGTTGGCTATTCTGCATGCCGTTGAGCTGTGATGCCCTTATCTCTTGGGGCAACGCTTCCAAATCAAGACCAACCATCAAAGCCTCAAGTACTTTCTAGAAAAATGCATTTCCTCCCAGGAGCAACAAAAATGGGTGACTAAGCTATTTGGTTATGATTATGATATCATTTACAAGAAGGGAAAAGACAATGTAGTGGCGGATGCACTGTCCCGAAAATATGAAGAAGAAGGATCCCTTTTTTCTCTTTCCTTCATTGTACCCGATTGGCTCCAAGTTGTGCGACAGGAATGGCTTCAAGACCCCAAAAGTTCGCATCTGCTCCAGCAATTGCAGAGCAAGGCTCTGGCTCCCCCAGGGTAGTCTTGACTACATGATGAGCTTTGATACAAAGGCCGTTTTTATTTAAGTAAACAATCAAAGCTTAAATCCAAGGCACTTTATGAACTTCATGCTACACCCACAGTGGGGCACTCAGGGTTCACCAAAACATATGATAAAGTCAAATGTTCTTTTTTCTGGGATGGTATGAATTAGGACATCCGTAATTTTGTAGCTAAATGTGAGGTGTGTCAATGCAACAAGGGAGAAACAGTCAAATCTCTGGGCACACTACAACTGCTTCCGATTCCACCAGCTATTTGGAAGGATATCTCTATGGACTTTATTACCGGCTTACTCAAATCAAGGAATAAATCAGTCATAATGGTGGTTATGGATCTCCTTTCCAAGTATTCTCATTTCTGCGCTCTTCAACACCCATTTACTGCATCCGAAGTGGCTCAACTTTTCATCGACCAAGTCTTCAAGCTTCATGGCATGCTGCACTCTATTGTTTCTGATCGTGACCCAACTTTCACAAGCAATTTTTGGCAAGAACTATTTAAGCTACAGGACACCCAATTGCATCTCAGCACAGCTTATCATCCCCAGACTGATGGTCAAACATAAGTTGTCAACAAGTGTTTGGAAACATATTTGAGGTGTTTTACTTCTGAAAAACAACATCAGTGGGTTCAATGGCTACCCCTAGCCGAATGGTGGTACAACACTTCCTACCATACAGCTACTCGCATGACTCCTTTTGAAGCAGTATATGGACAGAAGCCACCTTCAGTTCTCTCATACTTACTGGGTACCTCGAAGGTTCAGGCGGTTGACCAAACACTTACAGTTCGAGAGGATATTCTTCATACCCTTAAAGAGAACTTGGTCATGGCACAAAATCGCATGAAGCAACAAGCAGATCAAGGTCGCTCTGAAAGTCAATTTGCAGAAAGGGATCAGGTGTTTCTGCGACTGTAACCATATAAGCAAACTTCCCTCAAGGCCAAGCATTGTCAGAAGCTAGCGCCCAAATTTTATGGTCCTTATACAGTTCTCAAACGTGTGGGACAAGTCACATATCAGTTAGCTCTTCCCAGTCATTCGAAGCTACATTCATTTTTTCATGTTTCATGCTTAAAGAAGGTGATTGGAACTCAGTGCCAAATTCAAACCAACCTTCCTGAGTTAGTTGAAGAAAGATCCATTTGGCTATAGCCATAAGCAGTTTTGGACCAGTGTGAGGGTCGCCTACATCAACGAACCATCAAGGAAGTGCTAGTCTAGTGGAAAGATACGAATCCAACAGATGCCACTTGGGAACCAACTACCATTCTGCAGCAGTTTCCTCATCTAAAGCCTTGAGGACAAGGTTGTTTTTAAGGGGGCAGACATGTTAGGGTTCTAACCCGCACATAGGTAGATTAATATATTCAGATGTAATAAAGGTCAATATTAATAAGGCCTTTCAATAAAATAGAATAAGACAGATGTAAGAAGTCCTAATAGAAGATTTCACTTCTAGAAGGATCTTCCTCTAGTTGCTTCTCTTGATAGACATTTTTTATAAATAAGGGTCGAGGGTATGAAAACCCTAGCTTGGAGATTATTGTAACAGAGCGTTGCTCAATTGGAGGTTGCCCCCTCGAAGAGGCCTGTGAACATTTCTTTCTGAATCAAAGTGTTATTTCTATTGTTGTTCTTATATCATTTCTATGTTATCGTGGAGATTATGCTGGATATTTTACTGTTATTCTACCATTTCTAGCATTTTATTTATGTTCTGCATATTTTATCTATCTGGTATCTTGCATACAATGGTTCAAAGGATTCCAATGGTAGAGTAAAATACCATGATAAATCAAGATATGAAAAACAAGCATCTCAAAGATCTCCATTTCAAAGAAGACCGTTTGCTCCCAAGTATCAAAGTTTCTTTTTTGGTTATTGTTTTTCTTGCAACAATTTTGGACATAAGGCTATAGATTGTAGATCTTATGAAGAAATACTCAAGTAAGGAATAGAGGTATCTACAACAATTTTGAATGTTACAAATTCCACAACTATGGAAACATAGCTCAGGACTATAGAACCATGATGGAGTCTTCCATGAAAGAAAATTCCCATATCAAATATAAAAAGGTTTGGAGAAGAAAACAAAAACAAGAAGAACAGGTCAATGGAGAATTCTCAAAGGACATACCCAAAAGATTTTTAGAGATGAGTAACAATGATAAATCTACAAGTAAAGAGGAAGATGTTAGGATACAAATGATGATCCTGCACTAGAGCAAAATTATACATTATTCTAAACAATTTGGCATAGAGACTCCCAGTATCGTAGATAACGTTAAGGGGAAGTCTAAGTAGAAGGAAAGGAATACCAAATAAAAGGTAATTGAGGTTGTACAGAGAAAAAGATAGTGGCTTGGTAAATCATACAAAAGCATAGGGGGGGGATACTTCAGAAAGATTCAAGAAATGATCAAGTTTAAGTGGGGAGTCAACATAATCAAAGGGAGCGTATTGTCAAAAAGGAAACATGCTCACAAATATAGCATTACAGTCAAAAGAAGGAACCATTGATGACCGAGGAAGTAGAAAAATGAGTTAAATTATAGTGGATCAAGGCATGAAGACAAGAGGATCAATAGAATAAGAAAGAGAATCATGAAATTCCAAAGGGGGAGCAACTCTTTATCTTGGATGTCAAAGGGGAGAGAAACAATGGTGACAGGGGGAGCCACATGATAAGAAAAAATGATCATTTTTCCATTGATGTCAAATGGGAAGAGAAACCAAGTGATGGATATATTGAGAATGGTAATGGATAGAGTGAGCATGCATCACTGCAAAAGGCAGAAGGTGTTATCATCAATGATAAAGGGGGATATTGTTGAGAAAATGTTTTCATTGATGCCAAAGTGGCATTGATGATGATGATGTGGTAGTAATGATAAGGATGTAATAGTGATGATGATGTGGTAGTGAAAAAAGGAGTTTGTTTGAGTATTGAAGCTATGAAGCCAAGTGAATAATCCTTGAAGCCGTGAATCCAAGTAAAGAATCCTTGAAGCCATGAAGCCAATTAAATATTCCTTGATATTGTTTGAGTATTGAAGCCATGAAGCCAAGTGAAGAAGCCTTGAAGCCATGAAGCCAAGTAAAGAAGCATTGAATCCATGAAGCCAAGAGAAGAATACTTAAATACATGTTGATGATCCTTGAGAAGCCAAAATGCAGTAGTCAAGCCATGGGGACAAGTCAATGTCAAATAAAATTGAAGAATCCCCTAAAGCATTAATGATGTGTCCACTTGAAGAATCCTTGAAGTGTCTTGAAGGAGCCTTGACATAAGTGTATATAACTCCAAAGTGGTCCCCTTATGGCATAGATTTTAAGCATGGCCCTCACGAGATGTGATATCATTTGGTTGTTTCCATATGACCTCTTTTATTTGTACACAAATGGATCCCACAAGATGTCCAAGATAAATAATACAATCATACAGATGTCCAAGATAAAGATTCCAAGATGGAAATTGTTGAAAGTATTAGTTTTTTATCAATTTGGATACCCTATATTTGAGGGAAGTTTTACCCTACATACCTAACTCAAATGGGAGAAAAAGTTAAATGGTTGGAAATATTATTCTGATACCTTTCCAATGGTATATGTAAGTCCCTCTAACTCTCTAAGAATGAGGAGATATGAGTTTTTTTGTCCGACACTCTAGCCAGAAAATTGAAGTCGGATCAGCTAATTTTGGGGGACAAAATTACTATAAATAGATGATAGAATTTTGTATTTTTAGAACCAACAAATAGATCAAGTATGAGGTGCACTCAAGGTGTTGGGGTGTCTTTTTGATGTGCAAGAGAATTCTAAGTGATTTTCTTAAGGTCTTTCTTATTCTCAAGGTATGCTATAAGGTTGTGATGTTGTCATAAGGTTGTGAGGTTGTCGTATGCATTGATGTGATCCAAGTGGATATCGGTGGCCACCCACCTTTTTCGACTGGCTCAAAATAGTTTTCTGGAAAGTTTGGCAATTTACTATATTTAGCAGTTTTTAACTTCCGGAGCCATTTTGAGGGCCCAAATGAAGGTTTTTCGATATAGAGGTTCTCAAATATAATCAAAGGCATGATTGAGCCCCCAAAATTAATCTCCTCGAAGATACCTTTCCAACGAGCTATCATACGCCTAAAACGAAGATCGTATGCAAAAGTTACGACCCCGGGAAGTTGATGCACCAACTTAACCAAACGGGGCCCACATGACTTTTGGTGCTTCATCTCCTAGGATTAGGTTTTTGGATGTCTAGGATTTTTGGCATTCCGATTTATTGTAAAAAGGCCTTCAGAGCCTCATTGTAATCATCTTCTTGCAAATGCAAGTAGCCGTTGCATCTCTTCTCAGAGATAAGCTGCCACCATTCTAGCGAGTCTTTCACTCTGTATTTTTACAGTCTCTGTACATTTATTTCATTAATAGAAATCGTGTATTATTGTATATCTGTGTTTATGGTTTCATCTCTGATACATTCATGTTATATTATTGAATATATATGATATCTCTGTGCATTTATTTATTATATCTCCGCTCTCATTTCGTGCCGAAAATAATCCGGATCATGATGTGAGGTTGTGATGTTGTTGTATGCTCTGATATGAAGTTTTTATGTTTTTGTGATGTTTCCATGAGGTTGTGATTTTTTCGTATTCTTTTCTATTAAGTTGTGATGTTGTTGTAAGGTTGTGATGCTTCCATATGCTTTGCTATAAAGTTGTGTTGTTTTCGTGAGTGGATGTTTTCGTTAGTGGACATTATCGTGAATGGATGTTACCATCAATGGATGTTTCCATCAATGATTACATTATGGGAATGATGCTTTGAGGCTTGGTAGGTTTTGAAGGATTGTCTATAGAATGAAGCATGCAGGTGAAGTCAAAAGTACTTTGTGTATAAATATCTTCGATTGGTGATATCTTATTGAGTTAGTGCTCAGTTGAGAATATTAGTTTATTCATTCAGTAAGTTGGTGGTCGTGATTTAGGGAGTGTGTGATTCCTTCCAATTATAGATGGTAAATCTAGGGGGTTGGTGCCTCCTTCTAGTTGGTGCTGGTAAATCAGGGTGTTGGAGATTCCTTCAGGTTGGTCCTTGTAAATCAGGGGGTTAGTGCCTCCTTCCACTTGGTGTTGGATAATCTTGGAAGTCGATGCTTCCTATGAATGCAATATTAACATGATATAATAAAATTATTCTGTGGTTTTCTCCCATTTGGGTTTCCACGTAAAAATAATTGTGTTCTATGTATGGTGATTTGTGATGATGAATGATATTGTTAATGGTTAATGTTTGCATGATGTGTTTAAGGTTAAAAATGGTAAAAAGTGTTAAATGTTGATTCACTCCCCCACTTAGTATTGGTGATTATTCCAATAGAAGGGAGTGTGTGTATATCATACCAGGGTAAGGGAACACTGAGTATCAATTCAATGGAATGTTTGACCTAACCTTGTAGAGGAATCCATGTAGGTGAAGTGAAGATATCTCTATATTCCACTACGACCTTGTCCACTTACTTTTATTGTGTAGAGAAATCTTATGAAGAGGTTGTGGAAATCACAGTGACCTTTTGTTCACCTTCTGACTGGACCATGAAGAAAACAAACTTTATAGTTTGAGAAATTACCTTCCAACATTATTTTGTTGAGATCAATGAAATTGCAATAGTCAGAACTACCTCTGGTACCCTGTAAGAATAAACAACATGATACTTCCACATATAAGGTTGTCCTAAAATAACATCACAAAATTCAAGTGGGGAAACATCACAGAGTACCTCATATTTGAAGGGATTAATGTCAAAGGACATGTAACACTACTAGTTGACGCAAAGGTCTCATCCCTAGCTCAACCAATCGATGGTGTATGGTTGAGGGTGTGGCATTTTTGGCAAACTCATTCCCTTGACGACTTCAACTGATATCAAGTTCTTTTGGATCTTGTTGTCAACAATGAAATGTAGTGGGGTCCCCTTCACCCACATCTGTGAATGGAAGAGGCTCTCCCCCTCCTCAACCTGCTCTGACTCACCCAGTTGGATATTTGCGATTATAATGGTAGCAGTTGGTTCTTCATTGATGATTCACTTTTCCTGTTCTGAATTAGAGTTTGATTCAAGGTATAACTTCTTTTCTTTAATCTTGTCCAACAATGATAGTTTCGAGCAGCATTCATCGGTGTTGTGCTAGGAGGTTTTTTGGGACACACACCACTTTCCATTTTCCTTCTTCGTCTTCCTATTACCCTTCTTTTCCTATGGCTTGCACTGGTTCTCTTGAGGTTGGATTTCCTTTCTCTATCCCTTGTTCTATGAGTTAGGGCCACCTTTACCATACTTTTGTTGTTGCATATTTGCAAAACCGAACTCTTGCTTATTCTACTGCTTAAATTTCTACTAAATTTTGACGGAATCTCTATAAGGAAATCCCAATGAGGAGATGTCCAATAAATCCATCTTTGTTTGGATGTACCTATGTAGGCCACTACGATACTTAAAAAACAAGTGTCTATTAGAGTTTTTGATACCTAGCTTTGAATGCAAGGTATGGAAGATGTTGGTGTACTTAGACACTTTCTGGTCTCTCTCCTAATGAAGAGTCATCCATCTTGTGTATTGGTCATCATAGTTTCCAACAGGGTATAATCCCTCCCTGAGGGCATCAACAATGGACACCCAAGTGGGTCCTCTCCTTAATGTCATAAACTCATCTTCGTTTTCTCTCCCATTAACTTTCCCACCAATATTTGACATGGG
>ML822820.1:48658-73710 GCA_009831015.1 Picea engelmannii
GCCTCAAAATGGCTCAAGAAATTTGGGACCTGAAAAAACCATAGAAAAATTGCCAAGAAGTTAAAGAATTGTTGAGTCACTGGAAGAGGTGGGCGGCCACCAATATCCACCTAGACCATTTTGATGAGAAAGTAAATGTAATATTAATCCACATGGTCCAGATGGGTTTGCCAAGTTCTACTATAAACGAGGATATCATCAAAGAAGACCAATACAAATTGATGGAGGAAAGGGAAGAAAAGACGATTCAAGAGGCTTTGCAAAGTGGAGGGTGCATTACACTAGCCGAAGGGAATGGCTAAGAAATCATAATGACCTTCATGAGTTCGAAAGGAAGTTTTCAGAATATTGACCTCTTTCTACGTATCTGGTGGTAGCTAAAATGTAGATCAAGTTTGGTAAAGAATTGAGCACCACTTAGTTCATCCAAAATGTTATCAATGATAGGGATGGGAAATTTATCTTTGATGGTAATTTTGTGGAGAGCTTGAAAATCATGGCACTTATGTCATGTACCTTCACCTATGTCACCTATGTAATTTTGATTTTTTTTTGTGTAATTATCAATGTTATGTCTTTTGTTAATTGGGTTTAATTGGAGTGGTTTGTGCTAAGGGATCTTTCCCCACCCAAATTCAATTTAAGCAAGTAACATTGTTGGGCTTTTAGCTTCAGTTGTTTGTGTCGAGAGGTCTTTTCCCATCCAAATTCAATTCCGGCAAGTAACATGTTGAACTCTTAAAACATCAGGCATCAAAACAAGCTGCATTTTCCATCCCATAAGAGTAAATTGGTCAAATTTTGTAACCAGATTTTGCAACGTGAAACTCACAGCCTGGTATCCCGAAATTGCGTAGAGGCTGACGCGAAAAGAGTAAAGCCCAGGCCTGTGTCTTTTCCATGTGACTACTAGATCCATAGATCTATATACATCGTACATATACTGAGATATATGTTTTATTAAATTTCCCTATTTTTGCCAACGTTGTTGGCACCCGTGAAGAAGGTACAGCTTATACAGACTATGTATGGAATCTGTGAATGTCTATCCTGTAGCGGTGAAGACTTTTTGAGCGTGTTTTCCGTTGAATTTTTAGCCTCTGAAACGTTTTCAGTTTTGTATTGGAATAAACAAAAGCCATAATGAGCACGACTTTTATTCCAACAAAGAATAACAGGTCGGTGCTGCCAGTGTCGATTTCTGTGAATGTGGATCCGACTTTTTCTTATATTATAAGCTGAATTTCCGACAATCTTGAAGAAGAATATACAGTTATTTTATCATATCGTGGCCCGCTAATGTCCTCATTCTCTGTTTTTTGACATTTTTTTTTTCTATAAAGTAGATTTAACAACTGTTTTATTTTCCATCTCAACTGTAAAGCTCAAAGCTGTCATTTTCTATGGACTTGATCACTTTGGCACGAAGGCTTTAATCATGGCCAGTTGAAGACTCTGTCATAAAAGCCATGAATTTTAGTGATGCTGCCGCAGTTTGGAGGATATAGGAATGAATTGAAACCTTTGTCATTCTTAGGTTGGAAATCGAGCAGTTTTTTTATAAAGTTGTATTCAAAAAAATTGAACGGGTTAAAATTCATCCTAAAAAAATAATTCAGAAAACACTTTTAAAAACAAAAAAAAAAAATTTAAAATTACTTGTAGGAAACAAATATCATAAAATGTTAAAAGAAAGGCCAGATTATCAATAACCAAATGATATTTTCACTTTCAATGTTTGGTTGATCAAACATCATTGTTTATAACACACACTACTTGCTTTTGGCATCTAAAGATTAAAATCATCTATATTCTAGTTGGCTCTTATCTATTCCATGATACACTGTACTCTTCCATAGTGTACCCTTCCACAACATTAAATCCATCACATAGCTCACATCTAGATAAATATCCTACACCATATTTGTGTATGCTCCATTTTATGTGTCACTTAATGAAATCTTCCCAAAGAAACTTAGACACCTTGTCTTATTGAATCCTCACTTGAATTCATGTGTTATGAACATTATCAATTATTGTGAATACTTCATGCTTATATACTTCATGTTTTTGAATCCCACAATAACTATAATGCAATTTTCTTTGTTATCATTGCTTCTAACACTCACCATAATGTCATTTCCTTTGTTATATTTGCCTCCTCTCTTAGTTCTATAAAAATCCAAAACAATTAGTAATAGGTTATGGAAGTAAATTATAATGGCATTGGGAGATTATTAGTAAGATTAATTACAAATGAGTTGCTCAATGCCAATTTTGAAGAGCAAACAATACACATTGAACCAAATCGGGTCATCTTTTTTTTTTCATATCTCTAATAGTATTTAACATGTTGATTCATAGTTATTTTATTGCATTCATAATGGTATGTGTTTACTTGTTAAAATTCATGACATGGTTATAACTTTGGTATCTAATATGATTATTATTTCAGCATATATGTGAGCCTCTCAACTAGTTTGTATCTAATTCATGGCATCCCCACTATTATAATATATAATGAGAACAAAACACATAATTAAGAATTGGATTTAAATCTCTCAAAAATCCACCAACATTGTACAAGTTTGGTCAAGCTTATGATAACTATAATGCATAGTTCTTCTTTGTTTAGCATAAAATTATTCAATAATTATGTTTGGGTTTAAAAACTCTATTAATCTTGGTGAAATTTTCTAACTTGTATGTTCATGATATGAACTTGCAAAAAATGAACCTTGTAAACATTACAAAACTTAAAATTGGGATTACAACAATGAGAATTGTGACGTTGTTCATTCAATTTATAGCATCATCAAATCTTCACTCCTTCATTCTTGAAAATGATCATTCCCCTTTTCCCATTACATTCCTATATCACACTCTTTTATTTTCTTCTTCTTGTTTCCAACAACATTGACATTAGTGTGGAAATAGTTCACAGATATTTTGAGAATGCCCAATAGCTCTCTTTACCCCAACCTCATCCCAATCCCAAGTTCAAGGAGATGTGTCATTTGCAGCATTAATGCTTGGAACAACAACTAGCTAGGATTCCTAAGAAAGATAGGGAGAATGTAACATCATTTTTATTATCATCAAACTTATGCATTAGAGATTATGCTCTAACATCCTACTCTTTGATACATTTTCACATGGCTTGAGATATAAAAAGAACAATTAATATCATCAATAAAAATAACATACTTGGTGGTATTGATGAGTAATTTCTTTTAGTGTCATGTTTCTATCAATCTTGGAAAGTTCCAAATGATAAACATCTTACCTTCATTAATAAGCAATGGATGCAATCATGCTAGATGGTCATGTTCCTAAATACCTATAAAGCAAGTAGGCTCTCTTCATTGCTTGTATAGTATTTTGATAGAATATCACCTTTAAATGAAGGTCTCAAGATCTACTACAATTTCTTTTGTTCTATTGAAATCTAAAATGAGCATGACTCCCATGGTTAAGCAAGATTGGAGTATGATAAAAATATGAATGTAAGAAGAATTACTCATGCATCATATAGATACATGGATTACATCATCTCTTATATGGACATCCACAAAAATATTTGATTCTGTGATTTTTTCTAAAGTTTTATATTGTCATTTTTAACACTTTGAAATTCCTCCAAAAAACATAGTCCTATGTTTATTATTTTTTGTTATTATTAATGTATATATGACCCATCAAAAGGATATATCTCAAATTACAAAGTATGTTTATTATTATTTTCTATTGAAATTTCAACTATTATATTTGGTCATTAAATTTTAACATTTTAAGTAATTAAAGAGAAATATTTTATTTAGAATATAATTTTTTTGAACTGTGTACTTAATGTACTCTTCTCAATGGAAGTACAACTATTTTTTCAACTTTTCATCATGGAAGGGTTGAATGAAAATATACCCTTCAACTTGAAATTAAGATAACCCTTCAATTTTGAATTAAGTAATTTCCTCCAAGTTGTTGTTATACAAAAAATTAACATAAGTGATCTCTTTGTATTTAATAATAAGAACCTTCATTTTGTCAATGAGAACAATCATACTCGTACTAGAGTAGAAATCCTTGAGTATTTTTAGTTGCTTGTCGAAACCATAAGACTCATTGTCATAAAAACAATATCATCATCATAAAGCAAAAGGATGATCACTATACCAGGGATAGTCAAAACGATACAATGTGCTTCTTCCAAACAACTATCTAATTTGTCAATGTATATGCCAAAAAGGGTAAGGGACATGGCACAACCTTACTTAAATCCTATATTGCAATTACTTTTTTCCAACTAGCCCTCAATAATCCTAAATTTGGAAATAGTATTCCCATACAACCTTCTCGCAACAACTCTCAACTCGAGTGAAACTTTTATCTCTTCTAACCTATTTCAAAGGTCAGTCCTAGGCACAATGTCAAAATATTTCCTAAAGTCAATAGGACAACATAGGAGATTGATTTTATTATTATGACACTCATGTGCAATGGTCATAAGTGTAACAAGGTGGTCCATAGTTGAATGATGGCTCTTAAATTTGACCTGGCCTTTAACTCTTTTTCCATAACTTTCTAGTCATCCAATGTTCTTCTTTTCCAAAATAATTCCATATAATTTGGCTAAAAGGGGGCTAATCATAATGGTCATATAGCTAAAGGGATTGTGTTTTATCCCCACTTTTAAAACTAGGCACAATGAGGTCTCCAGTCCGGGGTTTAGGATAGCCTTGCTTGAATGGTAAATTGAAGAGATTGTGGATGTGAGGGATGAGTATAGGCCCTCCGAACTTTTAGATTTATCCTTGGTAGCCTTTAATATCCTTAGCATTCCATTTTGATAGCCACTTAACCCACTTGTTCCTTTTATAAATGGTTTTAATGTTGTCCATGAAATTAGGGGGTTGATAAATATTTTTAAGGTAGGAAATCTAGTTCCTTAAGAAAATTGTATTATTTTTTCTAATTTTACTAGTCAATATTTGCCTCCAAAATTTCTTCAAATCTAGTTTAGATAGGTGGAAAAGTTTTTTTTGTTTTTTTGTTTATATGGTACATTTGTTTCCTTTTAGTTAGAGCTTTATATCTATTTATCTTTGATACTAAGATGTGACAACATAATATGAATTTCCTTCAATATACTCATTAAGGAACATAAAGTATCTAATAGAAATAATTGCAAAGGTTGGGCTTGAATGTTATAAGAGAAATCCCATTAAACACATTTTGCAAAATGTAATAATTTGTCTAAAGGGTTGATCTTGGAAAATAGCAATATTCCGAGCTTATTTGATGATGAGTTTATTTACCGAAAGAAATATTGAGTTGGATCTTATTGCACCAAGAGGTTCTCTAATGTTGAAGCAAAAGTGTTATGTGTCATGTTATAATTATAATAATAAAGTCGGTTCAATAAATAATAATAATAATAATAATAATAATAATAATAATAATAAAATAATAATAATGTAACGTCCCCCATTACCACTAGACCTGAAAATCTACTCTGAAACCATAAGGTAATGTGCTTAGTCCCTAGCTGAGTCATGACACACAATTTTTCTTCTCTGAAACCAATTCTAGCAGCGAAAATATCCCATAAAAACAAGTTGTATGTGCAACCCTCATTGTGTTATGCATGACATATGTTTCTCATTTGTGCGTGTGGAATTGTTTCCTATCACGCATGACAAATTGTTTTTTGGGCACATGCAGAAATTAAATTCTCGCGCTGGAATCTCATGATCATTTCTACGAAAATTAACTAACAATTAACATTCATTAACTTTCATGCCCTACATATGCAACAATTATGCAAAAGTAACAATAACATGCATAATTACGTAAAAATTTAGCAACGGAACTGTCGCAAACATAAACACAATAAGAAAAATGTAAACATACATAAAATAACACTTATATTTTTGTTGTAAATCACCAACTATGTGTAGACCTCAGACGCTCTTCCCAACCATAGACTTTGTTTTTCATACACTCTCAATAGTAGGTCACCCTCGAGCTGGGGTTGTGACTCCACCAAGGAAAAGGCTACATAAGCCAAATTAAGGTCTAACAAATAGCTCAATAAAGAACATACTCAGTTGTACACTCCAGCAACAGTTCCCAACTTACACCCTCTCCTTTCCCACAACTTGTCTCACCCAAGGAAATGTACCCTCTTCTCTACTCAATAGTTCTTCAGGTTGTCCCACTTTCCTTCTTAGGCTTCAACAACAAGTTGACCATGAAGTCTCAGAGATCTATAGCACTTGGAACACACATTTTATCAAGGAATTACAACACCCATTAGCCAACACAGGGGAAAATATTCCCAACAACTCTCTCACACAGAGAGAGAATGTTCCATAGGCCTGACAACCTATTTCTTCAACCCAAACCACCAAGGATTTACTAGGTAACAAATTAGCTCCAGTTTCTACCCACACTCTCAAGCCAAGGTACGGATGATGGATACTATAATGAGTGAATGATGGTAAGAATGATGAATGAATGAAAGTACACTAAGTTCATCACATTATATTGCATGTTCCTATCTTGACACTTGTCACTCCAGGAAATGCCTTTGGCTCCACTTAGTAATTCATTCTTCTCCCTTAGGAACTTATGGTAAAATTATAACATAAAGCTAATGTCTTAGGAGTAATATTATTTTATTCATTGGCTTAAGCCCCCATGACTTAGCCCATTTTCCTTAGCCCCCTTTCCCTCTTGTGGAGTCCTAACTTCCCATACTTTTTCTTCTGACTTGATTTGCAGTGGTGATGTATTGTATTAATAAAAACAAGTGTGCTTACATTATGTATGTGTTTAAGCTTGTTGGCCTAAATCACACAGGCACTTTGGCCTCAATATATATATATATATATATACTCTACCCAAAAACATTAGAGATCACTAGCCTATAAAAAATATGTACGTTTATAACTTGGAGTTCATCCTAAAGGTATTACAATCAATAATAATCACATTTTTTAAAGTGTAAAACTTGATAAAAGATTAAAGATTTGCATCTAAAAAAATTTAATTTATCTCAATACTTAATAAATCGTTACAATGAATCTATACTCATTTCCTTAACAATAATATCTAAGAAAATGAAACTATTAATATGACCCAAAAAAAAATGATAACAAGAAAACGAAAATGAAACAATGAGTGAGGAAATGAAAAAAATGACAATGAAACAATGAGTGAGGAAACGAAAAAAAAAATGATAGGAGAAATTTCATTATTAAAAGCCACCTCAAGGATGACTATTAAGATAAACTAACGACATCCACAGATTCTCATTAATGATATTGCGCTTCTATCAAGAACCGAGATTGGTATTTGTATATGAGTTCCATTTGCAGATAGCTTTGGCCACATTTTCAGTATTACTTGTTTCTGTTTTTAATTTACACTCACCGGAGTCATTTTCAGGGGTAGCATTTTAATCATATCCATAGGAAACATTTACAAAAGTTGTAAATGAGATGGTTTTTTGATGAGTGTTATTAGTTCGCCTTTTGATTCCATTTCGACATGATGGTGAGATATTTCCTTCCTTTTCAAGAGTTGAAAATAAAAAAATTAATAGTCCTTTCACTTTTTTTTGGTATAAAAATAAAATATTCAAAATGAATAATCCTTTCACTTTTTAATGAATAATCCTTTCACTTTTTTAAGTATAAAAATAAAATATTAAAAAAAAAATTAAAACATAAAAAATTATATATATGATTAATTTTGATATCTTACAAGTAAAAAATTATAATGTCTTTTAGCTAATTAAATAATAATAACATAAAAATATTTACTTTTATTTTTGAAAAATAAGTAATCAAGTAGGATTTGGATTTGAATATATATATAAATTTATGTTACATAATTTTGGAGTGAATTTGAAAGAAGAATTTTAGAACGTGAATGGAGACTTTTAGGGTGAATTTGAAAAGAAATTTATACTACGTGGTAAATGTGAAGGGTTTATTTGAATATGAATTTGAACAGTGAAGATTTTCTAGGTGAAAGGTTTCTACTCTCTAGTGAATTTGAATGAAGATTATTTGGTACTTATACTTACTGTGAATTGTAACTGAATTGTAACTGAGGTATACTATGAATTTGAACCTAACATAGAGGAGGTTTAAAATCTGAATAGTGGTTTCTTGTAATTGATAGATAATTCGGGTACATAAGTTCCTTCTCTTACTTATTTTCTTTTCTTTTAAATATGAGCACTTCACCATATATTGGAAAACCTCAACCTGTTAAAGAGAGGCCAAACAAAATCACCATAAAAAGTATTTATGAACATATAAAATCTTTAGAGAAAAGGAAGATAAAAGTTAGAGATAATATTGAAACACATAGGAAAAAACTTAATTTTTATCTTTGAAATAATGAAAAATATAATTATAAACTAAAAAATAAAAAAGAAAATCTAACTCATAATCTTAATAAAGAGAGTATTCTCTTAACAAAATAAAAACTATTTTAACTTTTCATATATTTAATAGAAAAAAATATTTTGTATTTTATTATAACTAAAAACGTTTAAATAAAAGGATTGATAATTTTTGTAGAATTTTTTGGAAATAAATTGTGTGGATAGTTTTGAAATGTCCAATGTTTTGAGTGGACACTCCACCCATTGTCACAAAAGAAATTAAATGATTAAAAAAAATATGCTCATGAATAACATTCAAGAGATAGTAGTTGAAAAAGGAAAAAACCATTATGAATGAATAATAAATAAAAATAAAATTAAAATAACAAAATAAAATCTGTATGGTTGTGCAAACTACTCTATTGTATTAATCATAATCATTTTTCAAATTATTTTATTTATTTATATTTGAAACTGTAGTGGCTTTCCATGGCGCAAAGGTCCTATGATAAGTTGGATCCCGAGTGATATTGACATTATTTGTCTAGTTGAAACTTGGGAGCATGAGGAGTCTAAGGTCCCTAACATAGAAAGATTTGTCTTGTGGTCGGTATAGAACAAAAAATCTCACCATAGAGGGATAGGAGGCATAACTTATTATATTAGAAAGAGCATTTCTCCTCACATTCAACTTCATAAGATCGACCCTCTCAATCAGTACATTTGGATAGAAATTTCAAACACCAATGCTAAGAAGATGTATATAGAAATTTTCTATTTTGCACCTATTAATTCTACTTTTTATAAGAAAAACAATCTAGATAACAATTGTCCCTATGATAATTTAGAACAAGATATTTATAGTTTGAAAAATGACTACAATATCCTCCTAATAGGAGACTTTAATGCTAGGAGTGCAACTAAACAAGCTACTCTTTTAAATATTGATTCCAACCATAATCCGTTATGGCTAGATGATGACATTGTTTTATCTAATAGCTACAAAAGAAGCTCTAAAGACCTAATTGAGAATTTGTTTGGTACTGAGTTGGTCAAGCTCTGCATCTCTCAAGACCTACTAATTTGCATAATGAAGTGGCCAAACTCCAACCAGATGACTTATATTCATGGGATAAGTAGTAGTGTCGTAGATTATGTGATATATGATATCACGTTTCCAACCAAATAACAACTTTTGACCTTTTAAATGACCATGAGCCCAACTCTGATCATAAACCTTTAACCCTAACTCCAAACTTTTCCATGCACATGAGTGCCATTGAAGAGAATTTTGATAATCAAAGGAATTTGCACTTTGACAAAAGTAAAGTTGACCTTTTCCTAAAGGATTTAAATAGTAAATTAAATTTCATGACTTATAAGGAAAACATTGAAGAACTCTATCATAATTTTAAAGATACCCTTTCCACTTCTATTAACAAGTTCTCTTTCGAGGTGTCCTGTAAAAAGAATAATAGAATGACCAACCTTTGGTATGAGAAAGAATGTAAAATTTCTAGGAAAGTCATTAGGGATTATTCTAATGAGTACTTAAAACTTGATAAGATCAATATGTACAAATCCCTACTTAAAAGGAAAAAAAGGTACTATATCAATAAAAGGAAAGAGCATCTTTCACTATATAAGTTGGATCCTAAGAAGTTCTGGAGAAAAATTCTAAACCGAAATACTAAAGAAAATAATAGGATTCCCTTAACGGACTGGAATTCGTACCTTAAAAGTCTTTACAAGTTCCCTAATTCCATGGACACCATTCCTATTGTCCCTACAAATGATGAAATTTTCTCTTTAGATGACATAGAGTTTGGGGTTAAGTGGCTTGCAAATGGGAAAGCTAAGGACATTGAAGGATACCACGTTGAAATTGTTAAAATCGGAGGGTGTTGGCATAGGGGAAGACCCAGAGTTCAACGCTCAAGAGAGCACCAAAAAATCCCTAACTACCGGCCCTTTCGGCAACACCTGTGAAGAAGATGAAGTCTCACCCAAAGTAGAGGCAGGGGTGGTTGCAAGACTCAGGTGTCTGCAACCTTAGTTGGGACACAAATCTGTGATTATCTTTCTTACAACACACTTAGCATCAGTTATTCCTTAACATACATTCATTAATATACTTCACAGAAGGCATAAAGAATCGCAGTGAATACTTATACTAAGAATGATTCAGTACTTATCCACAAAAATATAGGTTAGATTCAACACATCAAACACTAAGCATCTCATATATGAGATCTAATGTTCAATCATTCATCAACAGAATAGAGCATAACTAGATCTACTTAATCACATCAAGCACTTATCCAAGAAAGAGATAAATACATAAGAGTGAAGCACAAAACACTATATACACAGTTACCGTGGTTCACCCCCACCCTGGGGCTACGTCCACAAAGTCTTCTTTATATTATCTTGGTCCAACAATTACAACACAGAGCTCTAATGATCCTTACTTTGCACAGGACAAAAGATCTGTGCAGCTCACTAGATCCTTCTTCCTTTCTCTTCAGCATCAGACTATAACAACCTGCACTTAGCTCTCCAATCTCATGCACAGATCACTCTAAGATACATTTGATCACACAGATCCAATTACTAGCACTAAGATTTCATTCATACATCACATAGATGTACTACATTACTATCTCCTCCTTATCTTACTATCTATATTTCCTATTTATAGATTACAAAATGGGCCTAAACGTGGGTAAACCCAAGGGCCAACATCCCTTTCCCATTAGGTCAACCCAAAACCCTAAAATGGACCCCAAAATAGGTCTTGCTTCCTTATTTTCTTCTTTGCGTTGTGCTCCTTCCTTGGCAAGCTGTCGCAGTCCAAAAATTGGTCAAGTATGACCAAGTACTCTTCAAAACTTGGTCAAGGGCCAACAGGCCCCCAACACTCACCCGTGACTCGTCCCGAGTCACTCAGTTCTGACCAATTCCTCTTCGAATTACTCGAACTTGGCTCGAGTGGCTTCGACCTGTTGGAGTGCGACAACCTATTGTTCAGTAAATTCCTGGATTACTGTGTCATTGAGTGATCCTTCCAAGCGGTATTCTACAACAATGACACCCTGTTCGAGTTCAGCTCCTTGCATTTCAAGTTCGACGAATAGTTGGCATGCCTTCTCTTGGAGTGGTTGCAGTTGATGAGAGACGTCCATTACTTTACTTTGCAGTGCATGTACTTGTTGTTGGGCTGTGCATTGCTCTGTGAACCTCTTCATTATTTCGATTGGGGTCACAGACTTTAGCTACGCTTGTAGCACATCTGCATGTTGGTTTGCTTTGTGGAGTTGTGCCTCTAATGTCTGTAATTATGGATTCTTTGCGAGGGTTTCATAGGTCTGGGCACTTCTGGTTCTTATCTACCTACATTCCAAAGCCAAAGTTTTTAATCGGTCAACTGCGCTTCGAACAGTGGCCTCTCTTAGATCTCTTATCTCTTGGGGTGTCTCAGGCACGGTGCGGAGCTCCAGATCCATGATGCACTATTGAAGTTGTTGGATTACTTCTTCCATTTGGGTCACCTTCTGTGGAAGACGATCTTCTATCTTCACTTCTATGATCGTCATAGAGTGCAGTGCCTTATGAAATCTTTCTTGTGTTTCAAGTTTCTCTGCTAGAAACTGGTCCTTGCTCTACTGTAACTGGGATTTTTCCTCCTCCCATTTCGTTTGTAAGTCAAGCTACTCCTATTCTGCCTTTCTTTGTTGCTCTTCATGTGCACTTTGTGCTTGCACCAAAGCCTAGGTGGACTTCGCTATGTCTTATTGAGCTCGTCAAAGGCGAGCTTCGACTTTCTCGGCGATCTGGCGTAAATGTGTGGGCTCATCGCCTTTTCCTGATATTTCCATTGTTAATGACGCCGTAGAAGTTGCTTGGATGGACTGAAGTGCCTGATGTGCTTCTTTGAATTCGCCCGTGATCCGACGAAATAGTTCCTCCTGCTTTGCTTCCTGCTTTTTCATGAGCTCTAATGAAACATCATTTAGCGCAGTAATTAAGAATTCAAAAGCATCTGGGGTAAGCGTAGTCTTAAGCATGGTCCGGGTGGCCTTAGTTTTATTTCTGGATGAGGGCCTCAGTGGGGTAATCTTCCTTTTCTTAGAGGGATCTGCCTCATCCCTAGGCAGGGTAACCTCGCCTTTGCTCTGTTCAACTTCTCTTCCCCCTATTTCTTCATCATCACCTCCCTTTGTAGGTGAGAGTGAAGCAGTCTTCGTGGATGTGTTGTGGATATCTTGAACTTCCACATCCTTCTGAGTCTTGCGCGGTCCTGGTGTATCCGTAATAGCTTCAGGTCTATCTACATCGGACATCTCTGCGGGATCTGCTGCAACAAGGAGGTCTACCGACAATTCCTTGGTAATCTCCTCCAGGTCATCTTCTGTCAGCTTGTAATATGACTAGAGTTGTTGTTTGTGCTCATCTGCTTGTGTTGTGATGTAGGTGAAGTGATGATCTACGTTGAATTTAATCAAAGGTCAAAACCTATGAAGAGTGTTGGGTGTAATGCATGGTGTAGACTAAATGGAATTACTCAACTAAGTGTAGTACGCAAGGAATACGACATTGGACTGCCACTGTTTGTTCATTTCGCTGGAGTACCACAACATAGAGAACTTCGCAGCCAAGGGTTCGAAGGGTTTGATCTCCAGAAATGTGGCTCCCTTGGGCAGTTCCCACGTGATGAAGGTGATGAGTAGGAGCAACCAGCTAAAGTGGAACTCATGCCCTTGGTCCTGCGCTTGTCTACAGTCAAGATCTAGTTGATTTATAAGGTATTTCACCTAGTTCATTTGTAGTCCCTCCGTGCACTTCCCTGCGAGGTCAACTACAAATCCGATCACCTATGTAGGTTGGTTTTTTAGGACTAAATTGCCTGTGATCAGTTAGCAACCAAAGTGTATTGTTGCATTCTTAATGGAGGATACCTTGTAACCTCGCGTTCCTTCCTCTAGATCACCATATGTGTCTTTTATTCATTGAGCGAGAGCACAATCTGCGGTCTTTCCAGGGTAAAATTCTTGTGGGTCAAGGCCCTGCATGCTTATCCTAGTGATCTGATTGATCAGAGTCGGATCCATGGTGATGCGCTGGTCCAACCATAGGTATCCTCCATGGTAGCAGGACAACAACAGTCGAACACATGCATTTACTTCCTGATTCCTCCCAAAATGTGGAACCTTCATTACGTTGAGGAGGGTTGACTACGCAAGGTTATGGGTCCATTGCTGCGGTACAATATTGGGGTTCTTTCCTTTTGTAATAGTAAAATACTTGTGAGGGGCTATCATACTGTATACCTTGCGATATCCAAGGTTAAAATCACTGAATATCAGCGTGGTGAGCTTGTCCTAGTCATCATGAACTGCGCACACCCCTTTCGGGAGATATGCAGTGACTACGGCATAATCGAAGTCTCTGGGTACAGAGTCTCGATTCACTGGTTCGCTTAGTGGTGGGATATATTTAGGAAAGATGCTTGGGATCATATTCACAGTGGAGAAGTCGTTTCTGAGCTTAGATCATCTTTCCGAAGGCGGTTGGGATGGTCCTGCTCGAGCAGTGGAGGGGGAAGCTGGAAGTATGCCCAAGGACGATGCATGTACACCTGTAAACATTATGCGTTCTGACATGACTCTCTCAGCCATTAAATCAATTAGAACTTCTTCAAAAAATTTCTCAGTAGTGTTGATCTCGTTCGATATACAAACTTGGGTCAGCTGGCTTGGGTGAAAAAGGAATTCAGAGACGACAGTGAATAGTAAGGAAATGATCTTAGGGTAAGTAAATGTTAGGGTTCGCGCTCATATTATCAGTTAGCAAAAAGTGTTCTCAATGCATGGTGTAATAGGTTAAGTAGGAAATCTTAGCAACGGTCTTCTTGCAACAGACATGGGGCCTTCATTAACTACGTTCTATCCATTCTGGTGCTATTGAACGGTCTAGTGGTAACCCATAACTACTTTTCGATCCGTTCAGAGCGGTGATCGAACGGGTATATCGGTTCCAACGAATATATTGCTTCTTCATGGCGAAGTACTCTATGTCGTTGTTCTGATATCTTGGCAAAGCTCCAATTCTGCAATTCTTCTTCCTGCGAAGTGTCCTCTAGAACCTCTCATAACCTTACAGTATTAGCCCTTTTCTTTCTTAACTTCCTATCCTTATTCCCAGTGAGTTTTGTCTCAGTAATTATTTTACCATTCTGATGTTTATCTTCTGTGGTCTTAGTTACTTCGCGCTATGGAAAATATTTCTTAGGGTTCCTTGATAATATTTCTTCTGTATCAAAAATAGGTAACTCGATCTTCTGCGAATCCTCAAGTTTTCTCTTAGCTTTTACATCAGAGGTACTAATATTAAATATCTGTGATCTTCTCTTCTGTTCTTCAATCAAGTGCATGATTCTTCTTGTCATAAAGTCGTTTAACTCTTGTGTCTTTTGTTCCAAAACTTTCTCTTCTTCTCTTCTTCTCTTCATCTGGCATGTTCTCTATCAATCTAGATTTTTCCTATGAGCATGGTAAACGAGGCACTATCTTCAACAAGTTTAATGATCTCAAAGTCTTCCTCTGTCGAAGTTCCATTGACAGTCATAGGTATCCGAGCGAGCCTTCCACATAGGTTTACTAGCTTTCCTTTGAAGAAACGTGTTCCTCCTAGGGAAGGGATCATGGCAGGCTTTCCTATAGCTTCCCAAGTTCTTTTTGGCATAATGTTCACTTGCGCTTATTCATCAAGAGTACAGTCAATGTCAAAGTCCCCTATCCATGCTTCGATTTTCTCCTTTTCTTTGAATATCTCTGATAGCCTAACATGTCGGTGGTCATTCAAGGTTTCTTTCATCTGTAGCAATATCTTTTATGATTCTTTCTGGGTTTCTGCTATAATCTTGGTCTCTCGATATCCCTTGGGGTTTTCTTGTTCTATATTTATCTTCTCAAGCCTAGCAATCATTCTAGGGAAATCCAATACTTCATGGTCCATAGCCTTACAACAGAGGAAACTAGGTATTCTCCCAGGGAATTCTTTAGCAAGATGTCCCAGTCGTCTACAACTATAACAAAGGGTTAATCCTCTCATCCGTTTAGATGTTCCCCAACTCCTTCTATACAGCGCACCACGATCATGGTGGCTAGCCTGCAAAAATATTTTTCTAGGATCCTGCATCCACTTGCTAGTCCAAACATTCTTTCGATGCATAGGTATAACATATCTATCGTTATACTTATCAGATATATTCATATCAAACTTTCTTTCATCTATTAATGCCCTAGTTTTGAAGCTAGGACATAATCTATCAAACATACCTAGATCCATGCTTTAGAAACAAAAAATTTCACTTATCTTACTTCTGTAGAGCACAAAGCTTCTAGATCTAATACTTTTAACTATTCTTACCTTTATCAAGGCATAGAGCTTATAGATCTTACCTTTTTCTTCACATATCTGACTTATTTTCTTCAAATCTGACCTCTCTTTCTTCAGATCTGACCTCTTTTCTTAGCACAAAGCTTCACAGGTTAAACAGAACACTGCGCACTAGAGAAATAGATCTACGCACAGAGCTTATTTCATGCAAAGCTTCTTCTTCTTCAGTTCCCAACAATCACAGTTCCAGGTCCCGGCAACGGAACCATTTGTTGGCACAGGGGAAGAACTAGGGTTCAATACTCAAGATCCCACCAACAAAGCCCTAACTACCAGCCCTTTCAGTAACACCTATGAAGCAGATGMAGTCTCACCCGAGGTAGAGAAAGGGGTGGTTGCAAGACTCAGTTGTCTGCAACCTTAGCTGGGACACATATCTATGATTATCTTTCTTACAATGCACTTAGCATCAATTATTCCTTAACATACATTCATTAATATACTTTGYAGAAGGCACAGAGAATCACATTAATACTTATACTAAGAATGATTCAATACTTAGCCACATAAATATAGGTTAGATTCAACAGATCAAACACTAAGCATCTCATATATTAGATCTAATGTCCATTCATTCATCAACAACACATAACATAACTAGATCTACTTAATCACATCAATCACTTAGCCAAGAAAGAGATAAATACATAAGAGTGAAGAACAAAACACTATACACACAATTACCGTGGTTCACCCCCACCCTGGGGCTATGTCCACAAAGTCTTATTTATATTATCTTGGTCCAATAGTTACAACACATAGCTCTAATGATCCTTACTTTGCACAGGACAAAAGATATGCACAACTCACTAGATCCTTCTTCCTTTCTCTTCAGCATCAGACTATAACAACCTACACTTAGCTCTCCAATATCATGCACAGAGCACTCTAAGATACATCCGATCACACAGATCCAATTAATAGCACTAAGCTTTCATTCATGCGTCACATAGATGTACTACATTACTATCTCCTTCTTATCTTACTATCTATATTTCCTAATTATAGATTAAAAAATGGGCCTAAACGTGGGTAAACCCACGGGCCGACATCCCTTTCCCGTTACATCAACCCAAAACCCTAAAATGGACCCCAAAATAGGTCTTGCTTCCTTATTTTCTGCTTCACATTGTGCTCCTTCCTTGGCAAGCTGTCGCAGTCCCAAAAGTGGTCAAGTATGACCAAGTACTCTTCAAAACTTGGTCAAGGGAAAATAGAGGGCCTATCCTTATCCCTCACATACATAATATCTTCAATTTAGCATTCAAGCAGGGCTTCCCTAAACCCTAGATGCAAAGCCTGATTGTTCCTATTTTTTAAAATGGGGATAGAAACATTCCCTCTAATTATAGGACCATTATGATTATCTCAATTTTAGCCAACCTTTATGGAATTATTTTGGAAAAGAAGATTAGTCTTTGGCTAGAAATTCATGGTAAAAGTGCTAAAGGACAGGCTGGGTTTAGGAGATATCATTCAACTATGGACCGTATTGTTACCTTTAGGATCATTGCAAAGGAGTTCTGCAATACTAAAACAAATATTTTTTGTTGTTTTATTGACTTTAGAACAACTTTTGACATGGTTCCTACGAAAAAAATTTGGAATAGGTTGAAAGAGATAAAAGTGCCTCTCGAGTTGAGAGTTGTTGCAATAATGATGTATGAGAATGCTATTGCTAATTTTAAAAGAATTGAGGGATGGTCAAAAGAGATTAACTGCAATGTTGGAGCCAAACACGGTTGACCGTTGTCCCCTACCCTTTTTGGCATATGCATTGACAAGTTAGAAGATTGATTGGAAAAAGTAGGTTGTGTCAGCCCCACTCTCATTGGTATAGTCATAAATATTCTTATTTATGTCGATGATATCGTTCTTATGGAAAGGAGTCCCCATGATCTTGAAAACCAACTAGGAATCCTCAAGGATTTTTGCTCCAATATGGGTATGACTGTTAATATTGATAAGACTAAGGTCATGATTATTAAATCCAATAAGATCACTTATGAAATCTTCGTATATGAAAACAACAACTTGGAGGAAGTTACTTCATACAAATATCTTGGAATTGATATTCACCACAAGCTCAACTAGAATTATAGCATTCAAAAAAGGATTATTGAGGGATGGAAAGGTTATTATGGGCTTGAAAACAATTGTAAATCAATTGAACTTTGGAGTTCAGATAAGAATAAACTCCTCTTTGAGACTCTTGTTACACCTGCTATTATTTATGGATGTGAAGTCTAGGGTTGTAGTATCTCTCATGAATCCTCAAGAAAGATAGAGGAAATACAAAAGAATTTTAACCTATAATCTCAAAATTAAAGGAAATATGCCATATCCCATCCTCCTCTTAGAAACAAACCTCTCCCCCATTGAGAGCATGGCTATGAATAGATACATAATGTATAAGAACAATTTAAACAACATGGAAGACATGAGGCTTCCTAAAATTGCTTCAAAATCGAGTCTTAACCACCATCGGCTCAAGCAAGGATGGCATAAAGATGCCCGATCTTGGCTAAACTATTGGGGAATCATGGAAGACACCATTTTGCAGAATAAAGATACTATGAAAAAAATTGTGAAATCAAATTTTAGGGAGAAAATGTGGTGTTATAAAGAGTTAGAGGAAAAAAAAAATTAAGGTATTATAAGGATGTAATCAACCCTAATCTAGAAGATCAAAATTGTCTATTTGTTTTGACAAGTGTAAAGAAAAAAATAAGCATTGCTAAGATAAGAACAAATTCTCACAAGCTCCATAGTGAAACTGGGTGTTGGTCAATTCCTAAAATGTCAAGGAATGAAAGAGTGTGTCACCTTTGTGACACTAAGAAGGTTTAAGATGAAAAACACTTTATCTTAGATTGTCCATTCTATACCCAGATTAGATCTCATTTTCAAAATATTTGTCACACTACCAAAGTTCCTAACCTCTCAACTCAACAAAACTATGGTGATCTTGGAAAGCTTATCTTAATGCTTTTCGAGCATAGAAACAAAATTCTAAAGAATCGCAAGTAATCACTTACCATCTTAAGGTCCGAAAGACCAATTCGGTCTTAGTGGACATTAATCATCATCATCATCGTCATATTGTGCAAATTACTCTATTTTCTTAATCATAATCATTTTTCAAATTATTTTATTTATTTATATATTTTTTAATTTATAAAAAGAAAAATATATTATTTTTTTTCTTTCCACATGTATTTTTTTTTTCCAGAAAAAAGAGTAATTATGTTCATCCGAAGAGAACCAAATTACATTTTGTAAGTTCTTTAACCATGACCCAAACATGGGAAAACTTAGGTTAGAAAATAAAAGATGGAAGAGGTCAATGAGTTGGTTGATAAGCAAGAACAAAGTATACAAAAAAAGAGTTGAGAACATTCTTGAAAGAAACAATATATGTCCAGATAACTGCACAAAATTCCACCACAGAGAAGAACGTCGGAAGAGAAGTCTCCAAAAAAATACCCTGGAGACAATCTGGACCAGGTCAGAGCGGTATGAAGCTCCCATATCAATTGTCCATACATCAAAACCTGAACAAACTAGCACTAGTGACTAGATGGACCATGTCAGAGAAGTATGAATCTCCCTCATCATATGGGAATACATCAAACCATGAACATACCAACACAACCAGAGAGAGGAACTACAAACTAATGAGAGGAGACCCGAAAAAAAACTTGTCGAGAGAGGGAAGCAAGATGAACCCCAAAGAAAACTCAGATGTAGGACAGACCTGATTAGAGCGACATACATATCTATATAAAAAGAGAGGATCAAAAACTCCAAACCCCAACTAAAAAGGATCTGAAACTCAACATTAGAAATTGCATCCAAACCCACAGAGGAGAGGGTATGCATCTGACCCTAAACAAACCTGAAACATAAAAGGGAGAACAAGGAAGCATCATGAAAACCTGCCAAAGGAGAGGCCGCCCACAGAGAAATCCGATGGAAAGACTGCTAGAAACCCCAAGACAACACAAGACGGGCCACTGAGAGATATGAGGCGAGAACACTACATCTCCAATAGAACCGCACCAACAAGCATGACCACCATAAAAAAAAATTGCCTCATCCAGAATAGAACGCCTGATCTACATGAAAAGAAGCCATCTGAACAAAATGAGAGAGCCAAGGCGATATCACTGCAACCCCGAGAGGACCACACTAGCAAATGAAGATACTCGACCACCATAAAAAAATTGTCTCATACAAAGAGGAGAGCCCGATCTGTAGCAGTCAAAGAAAGAAAACTCCTCACAGAGAAAAAAAACCTCGGAGAAAAGCACCGCAGCAGGGAAAGAAGATGGGGAGAAGAAGGCTTTAGTGGTGAAGGTGGACGACCGTACGTGTACTCTAGGACAAGTAACAGATCGAGGGGTCTTAGGATAGGAAAACCCTAGCTGCAACTTATTTCCACATGTTACTACAATGCCTAAGAAAAAATGAAAAATTACTAATCCTTAATCTTTTTTTTGGTTTATGGGTGAAATTTAACCCCTAAAATTTTCCATGAGTGTAAATGTAACATAACAATAGAATAATAAAATAGAATGAAATACTACGATAAAATGAAGTCAATATTACACAAACAACTCAAAGAGACGATGACTACTCCAATTGAACAAACTTGCAACAAACAATACGTTCAATGACTAGTTGGACAATTTACAAAAGAATTTTGGACATAAACATGATACTGAGATATGGCATTATAGTGTGAAACAACCTCATCATTTGGATTTCTTTTGATATATTTAAAAAAAAAAAAAATATTTATTAGAAACAAATTCAAATATTGGCTTTGTCTATTATATGAGGAAGCCATATTTTGGAAAATGCAATAGGACATTTAAAGGGCTTGATTTGGAAAATAGTTTCTTAATGTGTTAATTTAACCCAAAAAAATTGATTTGAATATTATCTCCTTAGAAGAAGTATCTCAAACAATGGGAAAAGGAATGGAAAAATGATACCCATATGTGTGTTATAAACAACCACATGAAGATTGACTACTAAGATAAATTAATGAAAACACCAAACTTTTCAGAATGTCAATATGTCAATATTCTTAGGAGGAATTTTTATTTTCTCTTTTGAGAACCGAGATCTTCATCTTTTGATCTACCAAACATCCTTTCTGGTAGGGATCCTTCCTTATTTGATTTGTATTCATAAAGAAAACATTCCTACACAACTAAATCCTTTTTAGAGATCTTATCTACCTTTTCTTTTAGTTCTCTATAAACATGATTGAAGAAAGAAAATGAAAAATTGTTCTCTTTCTTTTTTTTCTATTTAAACAGAAGGTATAACTTGTATTAAAATTTGGCTCTAGACAAAATAATATTTAGAAAGACTTAAGCAGTGGAATGCAATTTTATCTGAGACCTGCTTCTATCTGAGGAAACCCTAGTGCATAATTGTCCTTATGAGCTTTGGTCGTGATGGTTGTGGAGGACCATGATCCCCCTTAAATTTGATACTGAAATAGAATATTTCAAGTAGTTGGTTGGAACCATGGTAAACCCTTCAGTGTGACCCACACACACCCATTTTGTCAAGAAGCTCGACACAATCCCAGAAGTCGTGATCCCTTTAGCAGTTCGAAGGAAATATCTCTCTTATTTTTCAAAAGGATTGATCGGTCATTTCACAGGCTTATGGCCTTCTCCTTGACAAATTGATCTTTAGATTGCGTAGAACTGGAAACCCTTGATACAAGGAAGAATAATTCATTTTTCTGTGGTAAGGTTTTTTACATCTTTTATTTTGAACTTAAGGAAGATAGGAATCTTATTTTTTGGAGTGGCCCTTATTTATTTGGCACAAGAGGATTATATTTGAACTGATGGGCATTGGATTTTGATCTGGACAGTAACATCCCTTCAACAGTCCCAATCTGGGTCCATCTTCCCCATCTTCCTTTTCATTACTAGGGAAACAATGCTCTAAAATGTATTGGAGATGTTGTTGGAAAATACATAGATAGAGCTTAGCCAAAATCTTCAATGTTCTGTTGTGCAAGAGTACGTGTAGAGGTGGATCTGGAAAAATGGCTTCATGAAGCCATTAAGCTCTCTCTAGATGATTGGACCCATATTCAGAAGCTAGACTATGAACAATTACCCTTTAAATGTAAAAGGTACAATGAATACAAACATTTTTCTCATAACTGCACAAAACATCAACCATATCAACAAGATACCAGGGAAGGGAAAGAAGAGGGTTGGAAACAAGTAATGAAAAAATCCAACATAAGAAAAGATGTTGGTCAGAAAATTGGTGTGGAAAACCCAACTCAAAACCCTAATAAAAATATTAGTGGGATGTAGGAAAATGGTCCAAGAACCCATGGAATCCACAATGCTCAGAATCGATCTCCTATGCAGCAAAGGGAATAGACGTTGGAATCAGTGAATCCAATCAATATTTTAGGGAAAACATATATAGGTAGGGAAATAATGCGAGAGTCAGAACCCATTCAACTGGATCCTAGAGAACCAGATCTGATACCTTCTTCACACTCATTAGATCGGGTAGGTGAGGAATCAGGAGATCAGGAAAATTTCTAAGAAGATACTCAAGAATTTGTTCAAGAAATAGAGAAGATAGAGAAAGTGGAGCCAAATATCGCAAAAGTAGCATCAAAGAAAGAATAAGAGGAAGGTGAAATCATAATGGAGAGAACCCAAAAATATTGAAGGCACACAAATAAATATGTAAGGGAAGATGCGACCAACAAGGACAAAGCATTAGGGAAGCAATACTCTATTGAAATTTCACTCACCAATGCATGTAAAAGAGGTGGGAATAGAGGTTGGGCCCCCTCTAATTATCATCAATTAAATTCCTCTCTTGGAATTGTAGAGGCTTCGACAATAACTCCAAGGTTGAAGTTGTCAAAGATCTTGTCAAAATCAAGAAGGCCTCTATAATTCTCCTCCAGAAAACAAAAATGGAGGATGCGGGAGTGGTGGAAACTGCAAAAAGATCTTTGACATCTATTGAAGGGGTCGCTAAAATTTCCATAGGAACATTAGGAGGCATCCTAATGATATGGAACACACAAATACAGGAACTGGGGGGTATATTTATGTGCTAATCATTGGATCCTTACTGTTATAAAACATAAAGAATATAGTATTAAAATTTCCCTTATAAACATTTATATGCCCAATAGACATTCAAATAAATTAGATTGTTGGGATTCTTTGTTTACAATTAAGGATTCATTGGATATGGAAATCGTAGAAGTGGGTGGTGATATGAATACCCACATACATCAATAAAAAAAAAGAGGAGGAACTTGAGTTTGGGATCCTCTGTAATTTCCCTTTCCAAGTGAGGACTCTAGAGAGGAGGGATTAGTAGTCTAAACATCCCCTTTAGACTATATCCAGGATGAAACAAGGGAAAATGTTCATTCGATGTCATTTCACTAGGGAAATGTTATAATCTAAAAGTGACATTAAGTGACTAAGTGGAAAAAGGTAATTAAGCGCTTAAGTGAATATTAAATCAGAAAACTTAGGAAAATTTCTTAAGTGAAAACTCAATGAATAATTATGGTTTCAGTGGATACAAGGAGAGGAAAATCAACCTAGTGGCTCATTATTGATGATTTGAGAATTGAAACCAGAGCTCTGAGGAGAAACCCAGATTCATACGAATTTGAGAATACTTGTGGATTCTAGGAGGAAGACACTGAGGGATTGGATTTGGTGTAAAGAGACACACCCTAGCTATTCGGGGAGACCACATAAGTTTTCCATTGATTTCATTACAAATCTATAGTCAGATTGAGCATGGATATCAGGGATCCATCTCCAACATTCAAATTCTAGTGTGAATTCTAGAGGATACATCAAAGGTATAGTGGGTCGCTCTTCATTAGGAGGTCTATCAAACTTAAACCCTCAGAACCCATTTGAGATAAGGGTAAGGCACTTAATTTGAGCCATCCAACACATTTTTATGAGCCTTATATCTAGAAGGGTGTCACATTTAGTCATTGGAGTTGCAATGTGTTTCACAGACATAGGAGAGATGACATATTCTCAGATCTATTCATCCATACAGATAGCGAGCCAGATTCCTTCTAACCCATTGGATAGGGAGGAAGGGCACTCCATTCAAGACAGGTTCCATCATATTTTGACTATAGAATATACTTGAGAGATTCTTTCAGTGCTAGCCAGTGTGAGGGAATTCCCAGTAGTTGAACAAATTACTTATGGCATGACAAAGAGATACAAGAGCCTAACATTAGAATATCCATCTAGGGCGAGTCTTGTAGGGAAGAAGGCTACTTCATTGGGACATATCTCATCAAATTTAGAGAATTATTTCTCATGGATTCATTAGATTCATATCTTGGTAGAAGATCCAACGTTTCATGCAACAGTTAACCCACACATGTTATAGATCGAGCTTGCATGTCAATGATATAGCAACACATGTTAGTTATAGGTATTGCTCCATGATTTTACTAGTATTCCAGTGTAGATATAGTCATTTGAAGGTATAATTGAATATTGGTTTGGTTATTTTTACATGCATGTAGTATGTGTGTGAATTTTTGTACATGCATGTCATTATTATAATTTCTTTACTATTCAATATATCTTAAACAAGTTGTTCCACCTGAAACCACATGAAAAATCACCATGCATGTTAAATTCAAGTTATAAAACATAGTCAGAAACATGAATAACCAATTCAACCACCTAAATAGTATCATATATGCAACAAACATGGTTAGTAGAGAGTTAATCTCCAAATCTGCAGATTTGGGATATTACAAGTGGTATTAGAGATTTAGTCCTGCCAGCCTGTGACTAAATTTACCATTAGTTCAGGAGAGAACTCAGGGGGGGCATGAGCATATAGGTGATGAATTCATCACTTACAGTAGGAACAAAGAGAGGAGAGCACCAATATCAAATTATCCCCCATTTCCTCACAGTTCATAGGAAGAAGAAGAGGCACAACGAGAAGTAGAAAGAAGGGTATAGCATGAGGCAGAGCTTGAGGCATAGCGGAGGATGGTGTTGTATCATGTTGTTATTGATGCCAAATGATTGATTTCAAAGGATTGATTGATGTAAAAGGAAAAATGTTTTGTCATATTATATTTATGAAGTATGTATTATCCTTGATGTCAAGT
>ML822821.1:45765-56438 GCA_009831015.1 Picea engelmannii
TATTGGAAATGAACATAAAGTTTTCTATGAATAGTCACGAGGGATAGCTTGGACGGTAAAGACGTGCGCACATTCTTCCAGGTTGGGGAGAGGTCACGAGTTCTAGCCTGGCTACGAGTCCCTCGGGCTGCTGCTTTCCACCGCCATATCATCCACTATGTGGGGAAGTATCGGGGTGGGTTCCCAACGGGTTAACTTCCATCTGGAAAAAGTTTTCTATGAATAAGATTAAATATGGATGAAATACGTTTATATGTTTATTTTTTCACATTTACTCAATCTTATTAAGAAATTTACTGCTTACCGTTCATTGCCACATTTAATTGATTAGCAAGATTTCTATTTTATCATTTTTTCCACTTTTATTTTAAGTATTCATGACTAGTTATTGGTTTAGTTATTGGTTTCCTTCGACCACGTTTGGATGGTGCGAACATAGAATAACCATGATCAGATATCCATAAAATAATTATAGCCAGATGTCCACTTCCTCTTGCCACGTTTAGATGGTGCGGACTGGTGGGATGGCCTTTATGTTTTCAAGAGTTTTAGAAAGACAAAGGGTTTGTCGTTTCTATTAATTGTAACATATGTAAAATGCAAGAGTTGCTCCAAGCCGTGGGAGTGAAGAAAATGTTGGTTTTTTAGTGCGAGGTCTTTTTGTCACCGGTCATGTAGAAATTCTCACTGTCGCAGCTTCTATGAGTGGACGGGCCGTTTCTTCTGTGGAAAGGAAACTATGAGCGCTGGTTTCCACAACAATCATACTTCCTCTAGTGGTCATATTTTTTCAAGGGTTCCGTCCTAGGAGAGCCGAATGGACACTTCGCAATTCCCTAATTGACAACCGCCATTGGGTTATAAAAATAATTGAAATTTTCGTGTGGTTTATGATGTTGTCAATCGGCCACTGGTTCTGCTGCAATTGGCTTCTTAAGTCGCGCCACCATTGACATATTCATTTTCTCCACTCCGAGATTTCTTTTTCATCTTCAAAATTACAACTCTCCTAATGATTTTTATAGGTTTTATTATATATATATATATATATATATATATATATATATATATATATATATTTCTAAAACCCTATGCATTCAGATTTACTTTCCGTGTGGATAAAAATAAAATTATTTTTTGGTGCATTATAATTAATGAACTTTGCATATTTTGTGTTGTGCATGATTGACTTCGTATTGACTGCTAACCCTCTCATTAAAGTTAGTCCAGCCACAGCTTTTTGGTTTTCAACAATTTGAGAAGGGGAGAGGGTTTTGTATTTCCCATGGTTGTATCCTATGTAAAATGTGAAGAGTCGCTCCTCGCCATCTCTGTAGAGCCATGGGAGTGAAGAAAAGGTTGGCTTCTGACGACACTGTCAGCGGTCGTGAACTAGAAACCCATGGGGTTGTTGCTTGCCTTCACTTCACGATTGCTTTGTTATTGTAAGTCAAAAGAATATTGATTGAACCAAATTAACGACAGCCATTAATGGCGATGATATTGTGCAGTGGAAGTCCAACATCCCCTTAGAACATTGTATGTTATTGATTGGCATCTGACATATTTTATCCGATAAGAGCTTTTGTTTTTTTAGGTTTATTATTATAATAGAAAGACGGTTTAGCTTAGATATAAAATGTTGTGATTGTCCATCCATTCAAATTTAATTTCATATTACTGTGTTTGAAAAATGAGAAAAACCCTAACATAAAAAAAGTCCACTGAATTTTGTATCTTAAGTTTAATTCAAGAGATTTTGTTTTTTTGGTTTATTATTATAATAGAAAGAAGGTTTAGCTTACATATAAAATGTTGCGATTATTCATCCATTCAAAGTTCATAAGATGTCATGAATTTAATTTCATATTACTGTATTTAAAAAATGAGAAAATCCCTAACATAAAAAAAAAGTCCAGTGAATTTTGTATGATATGTTTAATTTCATATTAGTGTGCTTGAAAAATGAGAAATACCGTACATAAAAAAGGTCCAATAAATCTTGTTAAGAAAACCTTCATTAAAAATTTGTTTTAAAAAACCCTCATTAAAAATTTTGTTTTAAAATACCCTCATTAAAAATAATTTTATAAATTTAATATATTAAAAAACTTGTTTATGGGTGTAAACATTGTATACATAAAATTATACATCTTTCATAAATAATCTTACATGTTTACAAGGTTTTTTATCACTTCAATATTCCAAACTAAACTAGATTTATGATGGGTGCATACTCTTCACAAAAAAAGTCTAGGTGAGGTCAGAATAAACCCTCTCCCACACTTGTCATTTCCCTCTGGTCATTGCACAACAATGTACACTGTGCATTCAAGCGGTAAGGTTCAATAATTTAAAGCATGTACAAATTCTTTCAATCAACAAGACACTTTGTTAGAAACAAAAAAATATGCCATTTACTTAGAGAGGCCAATATTAATGTATTTCTAATAATATGGTTGTGAAATTGATGCCTATCGACATATATCAACCACTTTTATAATGTGGTTGTGCTAGTGATATGGAGAGTTTAAAAAATCTATATATGACACCTAAATTAAAAAAGGAAGATGTTGAAAACACCTAAATTAAAAAAGGAAGATGCTAAAAAGGAATATGTGGTTGTGCTAGTGATAATAGAAGAAAGATGTTGAAAACATCAAAGCAGGTATTGAAGAGGCAGGTGAATGGCTCAACAAAAAATGAAATAGAGGAGACAAATTTCATCCCCCGCGGATAGTAATTAGGAGGTGTTTTCATGATAATTCCATATTCTAGGGAAAATCTGGTGACTTCAGCCTCTACCAAAGAAGTAGAACACATCTCGGATGTGACACGATAAGAATGAACTAGCAGTCTTTATTTTTCTCCTCTTTCTCCAAGAGAAATTAGTAAGCAACAAATCCGAAGAACCTTTCTATGTAAAGCCCATTGATCGAGTTACAAAGGAAAATCTAGGAGAAAGCAATACAACTACCTCGTAGAAAGTAGGAGAACATAACAAAAAAAATTGTCATTACATATGAGCCCCTGGTCAGATAGTGCTTTAGACTCTCCGGATGTAATGAAAACACTTGCTTCTCGAGGACATGAAGATTTCTACCCATGGATCATATGCTTTGGTCTAGAACGAAACTTCTCATGAAGGATAAATAGAAAAGTAGAAAATAATGTAGTGTTTTTTAATAAGATAATACAATTTTATTTTTAAATAAAAATTTATTACTATGATTAACATCTAAAAATGACATGGTTCGAAATTGCTCGATTTGTCATTTCAAATTTTAGTGAGTAGATCCAATTTCACCAATACTATACCACTTTTCTTAGACCTTAGTGTTAATAATAGGTTGCTTTGGATGAGAGAGATTGTTATTCACACCTCGGTTGTTCAAGTTTCTTACAAGACATTGTCATTCTCACCTCTATGTGATGTTTTCTTGGACCTTAGTGTTAATATTAGGCCTTGACTTTTGTTCACACCTTGCATGATGTTGTATCATAAGAAATAGGTAGAATAGAGTAAATAGGTGAAAATGAAGCATCGACATCCAAAAAAAAATGTCATAAGCAAGTTACATTTCCATACCAATCTTGTTACACTTTCATATCAAGTTCCTACTAATGACACTTTATAAATTGCCTCTCCTAAAAAGATATACGTATATATAGCCACTTTCATATCAGTTCCTATATATGCTAACTAATGAATCTGTAACGGGAGGAGGAAATTTGAAACTGCAACTGGGTGGGAATTTTGAGTACCAACAATGGCAGATCTGCGACAACTAGGAGATTGGCCAAGCCTTAGACAACTTTTAGTCAAAGTGTGTTTTCGTTTTTTGGCTTGAGATGGGGAGTTAAAGAATTAGTATTGTCAGTTTTTAGAACTATCTAGTTTTTTTCCACTTCCTCCTTTCCTTCCTTGCCTTTAGTGTTTCTGGCGGGTGTTTTATTGAGTACTCAACTTCTCTAAACATGGGCCCCAGTTTTTATTTACTTTTTTCGGAAACTGAACCTTGTTTTCATTGGCGATTACCTACTTACCTTGTGGTGGTCATATTACACACCTACTCATGGTGAGCCTTTTTAATGTCATTACTTTGTGATTTGTGCGAGTGTTATCACTAAACCTTGGGGATTGGTTCCTTAATCCATCATGTCTTCCCTTACCTTACATTAATAACACGTTATAGTCATCAGTTTAGTGCTTAACAAATGCTAGCACCATGGATTTGGTAGCGAATGTTGACATACTAGGAGACGTCATGACACTAATGAACCCAACAGACGAGGCAAAGTGGCATAGGGGAGGTATTTTCAAAAAGGCAGGTTCATTGGGTGTGGACTCTGGCACATCAAATCACACTTCTACACTGTTGTCTCATTGTCGAGGCATTAATGCTTAGTCCTTGACAACTTCTCCTGGTTTCTCTCCAACTCCTACGATTACTCATGCACAAAATTTTTTTGCTGGTTCACTTATAGCTACAAACTCTTTTCTTCATCAGCATGGACTGGAGATTGTTTTACATCCAAATCTAGGGGTTAAGGGGGTTGCATCAACTGGTAGACATAGGTTTACACACAAAAACTCTCATCCAACTAGGGTTCAGAAGTGGGTGTGGAAGGCTAACAAGTGAGTTCGGAGGATGGTGCTGGGGGCAGATGTGGGTCTTGAAGAGACCTGTAGATTGGCACTATGTGGTTTGGTAGGGAGACTGTCTTACTCCTATTTGGCAACTAGTCATGTCTCTCACTGGATTGTACAAACTTGGCAGCCCATTATTGGGTGTGTTCCTGAGCTTCTCTACCTCACAAAGGGATGGATGGGTTTCATTTGCAAAACCTCGGAGGATGCTTCTCTACTGTTGAACAACTTATGGGTTCTGGGTGACAACAGCCTAATGTTGAAGCAGTGGAGGGTGGCATTTGATCCATAGACATAGCATTTTCAACTAAGACATTTACGAGTTCTCTTTACGGGTCTCCCTATACACCTCTGGAACAAGGGGGATTTGAAGGCAATAGCATATGCTTTGGGTCAGTTTATCGCTCTGGATGTTTCAACTTTAGTAAACTCAGCTAGAAAAGTTGGGTGGATATTAGTGATAGTTGATATTCATGGTGGGCTCCCGGAGCTGCTGGATATCGAATGGTGAGGACGTCATAGAAAACAATGTTTAAACTATCAGGGTATACCATTTAGGTGCAGTTGGTGTCGTTGTACCGGCCACCTTCGACGTGATTGCAGTGGTAAGGTGACAGATGATAAGTCTAAAGATACCCTCCTTCATGAATATCCCCCAGATTACATGAATGAAGTGGACTCTTTTGGGGATGCACCTATTCATTATGATGTTGAGCCCGGTCCTCCATTGGAAGCGATGACTTCAGTTACGGGTAAGTTGAAGTTATTATGTCCTACACTTTTCTCATCTTTAACTCTTTGGGAAAGGGATGCATTAGAAAATTCAAGATGGTTAAATTCATCTACTTCACTAGCCAAGGAGATTTCTGAAGGGGGTTTAGGCATAAATGTCTCTGTAAGGGTGTCATCACCCCCCTTACCTGATTTATTATCACCCTCACAAACGACTATCGATCACCCTATTATTGAAATCTCTGCTTTACCATCCATCATACTCGCGGGGACTTCTCAGATTATCCTACCTCAGTTGTTTAGCTCTTGGGAGCCGGGTATGATACCTTCCCCTTCGCCTCATGAATTGACTGACACTGTAATGGAGCCTGTATATAGAGAACCCGAGGAGGATGAGTCCTCTCTCAACACAGTGTTTGATTCCCTGATTCCCTTCATTAGGGATAACAATGTTGCTATAAAATTGCCTACCTACTTGGGGAAGGCACTCCCTGATGTTGCGTCACTCTCGGAGGAAACTACTTCAAAGTCTCAATCGACGAGGGATGGGAAAGATTTATCCTTGTCTAGGGGACTAGGTATATAACTCTCTCCCTTAAGAGCACAGTGTAGTCAGAAAAAATTGGCACAAAAAACTTTACAAATTGTTGAGTCTGTCCCTTCATCCACTGACAATGGGCCTCTTAGAGCGATGAAAGCCCTGGCAAGGGCAAAGTGATGTTATTACTATCCCTAAATGTAAGAGGGATAGGAGGCACCCTCAAAGTAGCCTTAGTTCACTATCTCTTGGACCACACCCATACTGATATCATATTTCTTCAAGAAACTTTGGTAAACGATCAGAAAGAAAGGGATTTTATGCATATTTTTCATCCATCCTGGGTATCGAGTTTAGTTAACTCAGTGGGTACTTCGGGGGGACTATTAGTTACTTGGGATCCAAATTTATATGATTTGGTACCATTTCTCACTGTGGGTGGTATTCTGTTAACAGGTAGGAGTTTAATTAATAATCAGGAGTTAGCTTTGCTAAATATTAATGGACTTTGCAAGGATCAGAAACCCTTCTGGAAATCATTGGAAGACATTGGTATATTATCTATTAAAAACTTGATCATAGTGGGGGATTTTAATATCATTATTTCTTCAGACGAGGCCTCGGGAGGTTCCCTAGGGACTGGAAATACAAAGGATTATTACAGACAACTCTTTTCCTCCAACAATTTGATCGACATCAAGCTGACCAAATTGATTCTGACATGGAGAAATGGTCGCACTGGTCAGGGAGTGGTTGCAAGGAGATTAGACAGGATTATTATTTTCAAAGATCTTTTAACTGATATTGGCCTTTACAGATCTTGGGTAGAGTTTCCATTTATCTCAAATCATGCGCCAATTATATTATAGTTGGAATTACCACCTGCTTATAAGATCTATCCCTACAAATTCAATGCTCAGTGGCTCAATGATCAGGATTTTGTGGATCTAGTTTTTAAGATTTGGAAAGACCTTGTATTCCTTTCTGAAGGAGGCAAACATAATAGGATCGTTTGGAAATTACAAGAATTGTAAAAACAAACAAAAATCTGCTATAAAGAGAATCTGATCAGAAACAAAGCTAAGCTATTATCGCTCAAATCAGACATAAAGGATTCAATGGAAATTCTTGTAGGAGATCCAACAAATCATCTACCTGAATTATCTCTCCAACAGTTGGAATTGGAAAGGAATGGGATATTAAGAGGTGAGGAAGAACAATGTCGATTACGTAGCAGGGCTCTTTGGATGACCAATGGGGACAATAATACAAAGTACTTTCACAATTTTGCTAGCCACAATAGAGTGAGGAAACATATTTGGGAAATCAAAGGTGGGAACGGTGACATTGTAACTAAACAGGATGCATTAAAGGAAGCATCCATCCATTATTTCAAGGATTTCTACAAGGCTCTGCCCATTCCAAATACAACCGAACAATGCAAGTTAATCGAATACTTTCCTCATATGATAAATGATGAGGAGTCTAGTTCTTTGTTTATTCTTGTTACGTTGGAGGAGTTGAAAGTTGTTCTATTTCATTTTAAGAAGGAAAAGAGCTTGGGTCTGGACAGGTGGGCAGTTGAGTTTTTTATTTTCTTCTTTGATCTAGTCGGAGAGGATCTCCTCGCTATGGTGGATGAATCAAGAAGATTAGGTGCTATTGTGGGAGGCCTAAATTCTACTTTTCTGACTTTCATCCTAAAGGAAAATAATCCATCAAATTTTGATTATTTCCGACCAATATCATTGTGCAATCTGTGTTACAAGGTAGTATAAAAAATTATCGCCAATTGGTTAAAACCGTTTCTCTGTAGGTCAATCTCTAATAAACAGCTAGGTTTTTTAAAAGGCGCATATTCAAGATGCCATAGGCACAACTCATGAGAGTCTACATAGAATAAAAATGAAAAGATTGAAAGCCCTTGTATTAAAGCTAGATTCAAGGAAAGCATACGACTGTATTGACTGGGATCATTTAAGATTGATCCTTATAAAAATTGGATTGGGGATCCAAATGACAAATTGGATCATGTCATGTGTCACATCTTCATCATACGCAGTTTTAATTAATGGGGAGGCTACAGACTTTTTTAGAAGCAGCAGGGGAGTTCGACAACGATGCCCATTATCACCCCTTCTATTCCTATTAGTGATGGAAGGTCTCAGCTTATTACTGAAAAATAGCTTTGAGGAAGGAACTATAAAAATTTTACATCTTTTGTTTGTGGACGATGTTATCATTATGTCAAGGGCAAGTTTAATTGAATGGAGGGAAATCGACAAACCTATTTGCCTCTTTTGTAAAGCTTCGGGTCTTTCAGTTAATCATGCAAAGACCACTGTCCATTATGAAGGCCTCATGGAGTTATAAATGGCCCCTTTCAAATCACTTCTTCCTTATACCTTTAGTGATCTATCTCTTAGATTCAAATATCTGGGATACTTCCTAAAGACAGGGTCACAGCGCGCAGATGATTGGGATTGGCTAGTGTCCAAATTAACAAAGAAAGTAGGCTTATGGTGCAACCGGTGGCTGTCTCTGGGAGGTAGATACATTTTGGTCAAAACAGTGCTAGAAGGCCAGCCTGTCTATTAGATGTCTATGGAAGCTTTGCCCCGCTAAGTTATAAACAATATTAGAAAAGTGATGTTCCATTTTCTATGGAATGGTCATTCTGAAACTCAATAGTACTATGTATGCAAATGGGAGGTCTTATCTAGACCAAAAAAGAATGGGGGTTGGGGATTTTGAAATCTTTTTCACTTCAATACAGATTTGAATGCAAATACCCTATGGAGGGTACTAACACAGGAAAGTATTTGGAATCAGGTTCTAATGGATAAATATCTACAAAATTCAACACTAATCAACTAGCTTAGATTTCCATCTCACATTTTCAACTTTGCTTCTAGGATTTGGTCCAATCTTACCTGCATTATTCCCATTATCAATCATTGGATCAGCTGGCGACCAGGAGTAGGTCATCTTATTACTATTGGGAGAGATCGGATACTCAACATTGGCTACAGGTCTTTTCTCCATGAAGAGACCATCACTCTCTTAAATAAAAAACAGGTAAATGTCCTAGCACACGCATCGGTGGCACGGGATCCTGTTACTTCTGCTGAGGTGTGGAAGAGCGACGAGGACTTGGAGCTGACAGAGTTTCATTCTTCAGATTGGGATAGTTATATTGCTGAGTTAAATAGAGTTGGGGTCACTCTCCACGAAAATGATGAAGATTCACTTCTTTGGACTGGTGGCAACTCTTCTGTCAACTTAACTGTAAAAAAATGTTATGATGTCATTATATCTACATAGGATCTCCTGGTGTGGCACGGATGGAAGGTAAACATTTGGAAATGGAAGTTACAACTGAAGGTAATTTTATTTTTTTGGTTGGCTGTGCACAACAAGATCTTAACCTGGGATATATTACAAAAGAGAGATTGGGTGGGCCCGATTATTTTCCATCTCTGTAATCAAAAGTCGAAAGAAAACTCTCACTTATTCATACAGTGTACCTTTGCAAAAATAGTCTGGGCTAAATGTGCACACCTACTAAATTTTAATTTCTCATGGGTCACCCCGTCTCTTACGAATTGTATGAACTCCTGGTCAAAGATCAAGCCAATATCAAAAAGGCTGTCGGCCCTGACATGCTGGTTCATTTGGAATGAACATAACAAAGTACTCTTTGATGGTAATCGCCCTTGGCCTGGGCAGTTGTATTCAAGATTTTAGGAGTGCTCAATAAAAAATCCCTAACACTTAAATTATAGAAGTTAAGACAGAGTCTGATCTTTCGGATTAATGGTTATACTTTGACCTTTTTTTATGGAGCCTCTATAGCAGGAGGATCGAAATGTGGCGTAGGGGGTACCATAAAATGCATAAATACCAAGGCTCATAGATGGTACTTCAATTGTGGAGATGGAACAAATACAAAAGCGGAGTTATTGGGAGCATGGGCCACTCTTACCATTGCAAAGCACTTGGACATTCAATATATTAAGATTTTGGGAGACTCAAAGGTGATAATTGATTGGCTAAATCATAAAGGGAAACTACAAGCCATCAATATTGAAAGATGGAAACTCATAATTTTGGTTCTGGTTGATTCTTTCCAAGGCATATGCTTCCAACACATCTTCAGGGAATCAAATGAGGAGGAAGATCAATTGTCAAAGAAAGCTCTTTCGGCAACAAAAGGAAGATTATCATATTTCACTTTGGACGGAGAGAATGTGGGGCCAACTCTCCATATCAATATATTTTAATACCAAGCATAGTCACTTTTTTGTAGTTTTGAGCAGTACATATTGGTTTGGTAATTGAAAGTTTTTTTTTAACATATGATGTTAATATTCTATATATTAACACTTCTCAGTGTAGGGTTACCATGTATTTGGTACTACTGATCATAGTTTACTTTTTGTAAAGATCTTTGAGGAAAACTTATTTTGCTAGTTTTATGTGAGGCCAAGTGGATCAAAAGGATTAGTCTTTATTGATCAAGGATTCCTGATGATGTAAAAAGAATTATTATCTAATATAATTTTGTGTGAATTTTCTATTGGAAAAAAGCTCCTAATAATGTCACTTTATAAATTACCTCTCTTAAAAATATGTATGTATATATAACCATTCAATTTGTAGTTCTGTTTAAACTTTCAAAAGAGAGTCTTATACATTGTTTTTATTTTATACTTTGATTCGTATTGTAGCGATCACATTTGGAAAAATACA
>ML822821.1:57763-75377 GCA_009831015.1 Picea engelmannii
CACTCCCCAGTTGATAGGGCAGCTCCATCGAAACAAGCCAAAGTGTAGCCCTCGGTCTGCGTAATATCACAAGCTCTATTTGGGATGGGATTAGTGATAGTTGGCTTCCAAGAGAAGGTAACTAAAATCATGTGCACCATTGAGAGGTGAGAGGGAGTGAGTTCTTCAAATAAAGCCTTATTTCTCTCAATCCAAATGCGCCAGCAAGCAATAGTTGCCAAGCTTGCTGGAACAGATTTTTCTATTGTCCACCCATTAAAACAGTCTGAGACCATGGTGCCAACCCACTGGATTTTTAAATGGTAGATTTCATATAATCGAAGCCACACTGCCTTTGTGAATTAAAAATGGATTAAAATATGGTTGATAGTTTTAGAGTTGCAATTACAAAGATTGCACACCCCCAGACCTTCCCAACCTTTCCTCTGAAGCGCTTCCCAGGTAAGGATTTTACCATACACTGCCAACCACACAAACAATTTGATTTTGAGTTGTATTGGCCATTTCCACAGTTTATGAACCCATGCTTTGTCACACTGGAAATCGAAAGGGTTAATGAGCGCCTGATAGAGAGTTTTTGTTGTTATTGTACCCGACACATCCCCACTGACCCACACCAGGGAATCATCCCAATTTCTAAGAACTATACCTGTGCCCCTTAAAGCAATTATGAAACGCTCCCATTCAATTGCGTCCTGACCACTGAGACCCAAGGAACCGCTGGTACACCACTGACCAAGAAAAGAAGATACACTATCGATGTCTCTCACTTGGGCAAGAACTGTTACTTGATTGTTGAGCAGGTACAAACGTAGGGAATCCGAGAGCAACGATCGGTCCTCCAGACCGATGATCTTGTCCCTACCTAAAGAAATTGAATTTCCCAAACCAGGACTCCATCACAGCCAGTGCAGTATCACGAAAAGATTCCTGGTCATGCCATTCCAAAGCTTGACGTCCTCTGCTGCAGGTGGAATGACTTATGGAGCCAATCAAAAAGCGAAATATTCCCCAGGTATTTATCCAATAAAATTATGTGCCATATACTATCAACAGTGAGCACCCTCCAAAACGTGTTTTCTAGTAAAGCAGAGTTGAAGGACACGAGGGTTCTGAGCCCCCATCCCCCACATTGTTTTGGTCATGCCAGGAGGTCCCATCTACAAAGATGAAAGTGAAACGTTGCCTTATGACCACTCCACAGGAACACAAACATTAATTGAAGGATTTTAGTTAAGATAGATCTAGGAATCACCTCTATAGACATCCAGAACATCGATTGATTCTCCAACACTGCTTTTACCAGGATAAATCTAACTCCGATCGATAGCCATTTGTTACACCAAATTCCAATTTTCTTTTCGATCTTTGCCACCAACCAACCCCAATATTCAGTTTTTGAAGCTCCCGGTTTTAGGTAGTAACCTAGGTACTTGAAACCAGAACTCAATTCAGCAAAAGTAAACGGTAAAATGTCTTTTAAATGAGTTAGCTCCGTTTCCTCGAGCGCCCAGTAGTGGACTGTAGTTTTTGAAGAGTTTATGCAGAGACCCGAAACAAGACAATAAGATTGAAGAATGTCTAAGATCACTCTCCATTCCAACGGATCTGCCTTTGACATTACAAGAACATCTTCAACAAACATTACATGGATAATTTTCAAAAAAATTGTTAACTTTATACCTGAAATACTGTGATCATCACTGCCTCTGGATAACATCAGGCTGAGCCCTTCCATAATCAAAATGAACAGATACGGGGATAATGGGCATCACTGACGAAGCCAAATCTTGAAGTAATCTATCGCCTCTCCATTGATCAAAACTGCAAAACTGGCACTAGTTACGCAACACATTATCCATTCCGTTAGCTTGACCCCGAAGCCTACTGTGAGTAATATCAGCGTTAAGTACTCCCAATCTATGTTGTCATAGGATTTTTTAAGATATAACTTCAATACCTGTTGACGGGCGAAATTGCACACTCGTCAATTGGAGAAGTAGATCCAGTCCGGGGTTGTCTAAATAACCCAAGCCATTTGGGATGATCTACCTCGACGGGTTGAGCGGCTCTGTTAGCCGATCTAAGTCCTAGGAAAACGAAAGAAAAACTAATTAAAGGAACTAATCTAAATGAAAACAATAATTAAAGGAAACTAATAAACAAATTTGAAATATATATACAGTCTGTTGTCTAATATTATACAGCAATCATTCTATGAAATTAAATGTTCAATTATCAATAGAATTAGATCTCAATTACAAATGTATAATATTTACAGATTACAGATTTTAAATGAAAACCTGCAAAAATCATTTGTAAACTGTCCTATGACAGTAAAACTATTGTTTTTGAATTTTATAATTTTATGAAACAAAAATAAAGGGACAATTATCAAAGCTAAATAATTAAGATAACAATCTGTACTTATAAAACTAAACTATAGATCTATCTAAACTACTGTAAATTCACAAATTTATTATCTATCAAATTACAAGTAACAATCTAACCTGAAGTAACGCTTTCCAATTTGTCCCGTGCAAAGTATTCGATTCAGTTGTTCGATGGGAGGAAACCCGCACCAGATTTTCCACAAGCTTCTTGTAAACAGGAAGCAGCAGTGCTCTTTGAATATAAATGATAGGACAAACAAGAAATAAAACTTACAACAATCTTAAGATTTACAAATCACCACAGTTAGATAAACCCGTATGCAAAGATTTGTACAAAATGATTCATTTAACGAAGAAGATAAACCTTTAATTCATTAAATTGAAACAAAGTAATTGTTGTACTTTAAGATAAGAGACGTCAGATATGGACAACACATAAACCAAATCACATCAACCTGCAACGAATTATGATAGCTAAAGTAGTCGATAATTGATTGCAAACTGATATGAAGAAAACTTGAAATAAAAGTTTGATATATTGAAAGCTAAAGCTGTTACAAAACATCAACTTTCATCCCAGTTTGTATCCTCATAAGTCCAAAGTCTTTCTTCTCCCAATAGTGATGATGATCCGTTCATTACAAAAATAATGAGTTTATAAAGGCCCAAGGGTAAAACATCCCTGTGGAAAATATCAAAACAGTTTACAAAAAATCTGGGAATAATCTCCCAAGTCTCTATTTCTGACTCAAGCTAACAACCTATAACAAAACTACATCATAAAAGCTCCTTCTAAACTGCCACAGCATGACCAATTTGCCATTGAAATTCATAGGTACCTGGAGGTGGACAAGAATAGACAAGTTTAGATAATGTTTTATTGGTAAAATTAACAAAACTCTGAATTTTAAGACTAGCTACAGAATCTCACGATTCTGTAGCTGGTCTAACTTGAAAACAGAACTGTTTTAAACCAATCCAAAATTAAAAGAAATATATTCAAACTATTAAACAAATCTTTAATTGCTAATTGAAAACAAAGCGAATCATTTAAACCAAAACTTATATGCTAATTGAGAGTAAACGAAATCATGTTTAAATCTATTTCAATCGAAACAGACCCTAAACGAATATAAAGAAAATCTCTGGTAAGAATTCAATATAGACATAATATGTCAATCCAACACTCAACAAAATCGTTTAAATCCAAACTAACAGAGCCATATCAAATCTAACTTTGAATCCATCACATTATACAAACGACTATGCTAATTCAGACGTACAGAATCATTTCAGAATCAAACCAAAAGAAATGAATCGAACTAATTCAGGGTCGACTAATGCTAAATCGTATCAATCAAAACATAGCTGTGTCCAATTTTAGCAAATAAATCTTTTGTATAAGTCGAATGCAATCATAATCCAAAACGAAAATATTTATTTAAAACAAAACAGAATCATTTCTTGAATCTATTCGAACATAACCAAACGAAAGAAAACCCAATCGACTACCTTAATTCAAACGTACAGAATTGTTTCAAATGCAAACCAAACAGAATCGAAAACAAATCAATCGTTTATACTAATCTGAGAACAATAAAATCACATTATCCAAATCATAGCTATATTTGATTTTAGAAAAACGAATCGATGCAAACAAAATAGTTTATGCTAATTCCAAACGAAATCTTTCATGCTAATTCAAATGGAAAACGAAATCATTTCTGGTAATTGGAAGTAAATAGAATTGTTTTTAATTTATTCAAGCAAACAGAACTAATCGGCTATGCTAGTTGAAACCAAATCATACAAAATCGATGTGAAAAAAACCATACCTAGGCTGTAGGAAAATGATTCAATCAGGATAACTTTGAATTGACAAAGGCCGTTGCTGATTCTACATTTCTGAAGACAATTGAACCTGTAGTCTTTTGTTTTTTCTCGTTGGCTTGTAGCTTGTCGTTCTCCTTTGACAGCACTGTGACCTGTTCCTCTGATGATTTTATCTTAGATTGCAACAGGGGGGCGTCCATGTAGTAACACTCAAGCCAAGAATTGCATTGGGTACATGGTGGTTGATCGGTCTTTGGCATCAAAGGCGAGGGTTCTTTCAAGCTACCAGGGGTTTCACTGTGAAGCTCAATTCCCGGGAAGTTAGGGTCGTTCTTGAGGCAAGGAGGTAAGTTGGAAACATAGTCATAGGGTTCCATAGAGCAGAGGCCATGGGAATAGGGGTATTCCTCAGCTAGGAAACGTTCAATCTCCGAGTCTGAATCCTCGCTCAAGACAATAGGGTTTTTGTCAATGTTTTTCTTAGGCTTGTTCCGGGCACATCGGGATATCCATCGTGCATTTTTCTTTCCATTACTATTGAATCCAGTGTCACCTTTGACTTTCTTCCTTACAGGCCTTTTGACGGTCTTAGTATTGTCTTTAACACACGGGTCGGCCATGGTATCGGGTATGTCAATGTCGGGGCAATTCGAGGGTTTGACAGGGGGTAAAAAGGTAGCAGGTGACACTGTAGGCACAACCAGAGTTTCAGTAACCACAGACTTATCCACTTGGACACACTCGAGAGTGGCAAAGCCATTCCTAGATAGGAAGGCTTGCCAACAGTCACCACTAAGGCTTAGATGATGAATGATAATGACTTTGATCAAGCAGTGATGGAAAAGGCTGCTATCAACCTTCTCACACTTAAATCGCTTGGACACCTTGTACAGACTATGTAAAAGATAATGTGGCATATTCAGAGGGTAGTCTATAAAATTCATCAATAACCGAAGATGATACAGAAATACCAAGCCATAACGACCTTCACAGGTCACAAACTACTTAACAATTGCCAAAAGATCATGCCACCTGGGTTTGAGGGCAGTGATAGGCATACCTCTATCACAACTAACAATCCTGCTCGATGTGAAAAGGAGCGGCCACGGCACCTCGTCTACTTTGGAATTTTTAAACCACCTTTGCCCTATAGCTGGTAGTCCTGTAGCTGAGCTTAGGAATTCCTCATTTAGCTCGAGTTGTATGTCTCTGATCTTAGCCCTGCATCCGTCAAACGTGAGGGCGAACTGTTGGGCAACCGAAAGGTTGAAACCCTCAAATATCTGGATAAACACCATCCAGCCACTATTTTCCAAATCCTCGCGGGCATTGTCGAATAGCAACAGAGTTTGGAGACCATTTGGTTCTATGTGCACCACAGGTGCCATAGAACAGAATACATAGTGAGCAGGGTGAACAGTCAAGGGTTTGGATAGGGTATACACCAGACCGATAGCTCATAGGCTTCCCCGAAAACCAACAGAGGTAACCCGGGAAGAAGGCAGGCATTAATGCCTAAGTGTGCGAGGGTGATGGAACGAAATCAACCCATGCAAAACAGTCATATCCAAATGTACATCCGATGGTGCATATGGTGATTCAAATCACTATTTCAATGTGTTAAAAGTAATGTCATCCAAACAATTAACGAAAACTATGGTAAGTCGACCAAAAATATTTGCACAAGCAATAATGTTTGCATGGTTTTAAAATCAAAACAATGTTTCGAAAGCAGCGCGAAAGGTTCGCTCATAACAAGTATGTGTTGTATGGAATGATTGCACCAAGGGTCTAACCACAATGTCAATGTGTTTTCATGAAACCAACACGCCAAGGAAATCGATCAAAGTACATCAAACCATTATTAAATCAACGATTTAATCACAATCAAAAATATCATCACAGTCTTATAAAAATGAGGTCATATTAACAACAAAAAATTGCCAAATGAGTAAAGGTTTTAGTGTCTTGCCAAATGTGATACCATAAATGAATTGGAAATGCAATGAACACATAGAAAAGAGTAATCATAATAATCCAGTGATGATTTTAATGCTATTCACACGACTTCGAACCAAGGTTTTCACGCTTTCAGTCATGAAAGTGAAAACAAGAAGTAGGTGTGCAAATAAGCAAAAGATTGCGATGAGAATCAAGGGTTCCAAAACACTTGCGTAGGCAGCTTATAACGATAGGATAAAAATGCGAAATGGCTTCCAACAATGGTGACACACTGGTAGAAGCAGTTATCTATGCGAAAAGAACAAATTTAGATTAAGATAATGAGACTAATTCCAACAGAAATAACCAGAAAATTGTTTAAACATCATCATTGATAAAAAATTCCAGCAGTGTTTAAAAGATGAAAACTGGTAACAGTCTTAAGATAAGCGAATCACGATATTAAAGATGAAATCTCCAATACTGTTGACAGAGCCACTACTTCCAGCAGGCGTTCATAGCCTCGACAAGGTTGCCATTTAACCCACTCTGATATCCGTATCCTGCCAAGAAGTTCCAGATCAGAATAAAGGACATGTTAATGGTCAAGAAATTCCATACTTACGAATTTTCATACACCCAACATTGCTTCGCTGCCAGCGGGTCTGTTCAGTACCCCGGCAAAGTTGTCTTGGCGTCGTGCATGCATTTACCCGCTGCCAGCAAACTTGTTCAGCATCCTGATGGGTTTACAAGCACTTCCCATATCTCTTTTATGATTTATTTAGTTTTTTAAAGATATATAATTGAGTGGGGTGACGCTGAAAATTGTGATATTTTAAACATATTTTTACAGACCTCAACAGAATTTTTTTTTTAAAACTATCCTTCATTAAGATCCAAAGATGGTTTGTTTACAAAACCAACCTTCTAAGGCAGGGAGACATCTTCTTAGTCATTTCCTTAAGGAACAGGGACAGCGTAAGAAGATAATGGATGATCGTGACAGGCTTTACTCACATATCAAAATCAGTTCACTTATTTCAAACAACAGTCTTTTCTCAACACAGATGTAAATTTCAGAAGTATATAATTGATGTTTTCACAATTTTTCAGTCATTACAGCGAAAGAATTTTCTGTTTCTTTTGTCTGAACAGTTCCAAAAATCAGGTACGTGTATTTCCAAAAAAACAAAAACTGGTAAGAGCAAGGGGAAAAATCAAAACCAAAACAGTAAAAGAAAATCAAATAAAAAAGAAAAGTATTTACATAGTATACAAAGGGTTTTCATCAAGCGAAATATCTTTTCAGAGCTTGGCCATTCACCGGATAGGTGTCTAGATGTCCCTCTAGATTCTGTAATCAGAAAGAGCTGGGACCCAATTTCTCAGCAATTAAAAACGGTCCAAGCCATAAGTTCTGAAACTTCGTGTGCTCTCCCTTTCCCTCATGCGGTTTGTCCCATTTCAAGACAAGGTCACCTACTTTGAAGTTCCTATCAGAGGCAGAGTTAGAATCAAACCAACTTTTAACCACTAGTTGATGTTGATCTAACTTACGTTTAGCTTGGGCTCTTACCTCTTCTAGTTTCATTAAAGCATTAATTCGATTTTCCAAAGGGGGACAGTCTTCTTCTTGTATTTTCTGCGAAAGCTATAAGAAGGGAAGAAGGATATGCAGTGGCAGAATTTCCTCTCTGCCATAGACGAAAAAAAAGGGAGAGTTACCTACAGTAATTTTTGGTGTTACTCTATCAGCCCATATTGCATTTAACAGTGCATTATGCCAGTTTTTGTGATTCTCAGATACTGTTCTCTTGATGATTTTAATCAGATTCTTATTTGTTGATTCTGCCAACCCATTTCCCTGGGGGTAATAACTGGCAGAATACTTCAATTTAATTCCTTTTTCTAGAGAAAACTCACTCATCTCAAAAGACGAAAAATAAGAAGCATTATCGAATACTAAACAGTCAAGGATACCAAAACGAGTAATAATATTCGAATTTAAAAAGGCAATTACCTGATTGGTATTCACAGTTCTTAATGTGGCAGCTTCAGACCACTTGGTGAAATAATCTGTGGCTATTATGATAAAATTATGCTGATGTGAGGATGGTGGATTGATTGGACCTATAATATCAAGGCCCCACTACTGAAAAGGGGAGTCTATTGAAACAGGTTGCAAAGGAAAGGCTGGTTTCTGTAACCGCCCTGATGCTTTTTGACAAATAATACATTTGTGGCACAAGGCATGGGCGTCTCTGGAAAGTGTGGGCTAGTAATAACTATCTCTCAAAACTTTATGGGCAGTGGTGTCACCACCAAAATGCCCACCAGCTTCTCCTACGTGCAATTCTAGCAAGACTTTTTCTGCTTCGTCTTTTTCAAGACAGCGCATTAGTACTCCATCAAAATTTTGACGAAACAGAATACCATTAATCAAATGAAAGAAGGTAGATTTTAATCCTAACGCTCTTCTTTTAGTGGGATCCAGGTGACGGGGGGTTGACCCATGTTCAAGACAAAATTTTATATCGTCATACCACGGACTGACAGAGTTTTGTGCACAACAAATTGCATTTTGACTGTGTTGTCCTAGGTTTGACGTATCGTTTTCTTCTTGTTGTCCTGCTGCCGAATCAACAACCAACTTACATAGGCCTTGGCCTCTCACTATTTGATCTGGGGTAATTTCTATGTCATACTCCTGCAAGGAGGTAACCTAGTTCGCCCTCTTTTCGCCTAAATCTTTCTGCACTAACAGATTCCTGACGGTTGGGTAAGGGACAATACTTTTCGTCCTAGATTTCAAAAGATAAGATTGGAAATGCTTGACTTCTTTGAAAACAGCATAGGCTTGCTGATAAACCACTGGGTAATTAAGTTTCACGCCTTTGAAAGCAGAGCTCATAAAGGCAATGGGTACTTCATTGTTTTCAGCGTTCTTTTGAGTTAGGATAGCAGCGTAGGAACGGTCAGAAGCAAATGTGTAGAGCGTGAAGTCTTTTGAAAAGTTGGGGCTCATGAGAGAAGGAGCGTCTATTATGGCCTTCTTTACTGAATTAAAAGCTTGGTTTTCTAAGGGTCCCCAATGATATTGTACGTCTTTCTTAATCAAATTCTGTAAAGGCCTGACCATTTCGGAGAAACTGGGAACAAATCTCCTGACAAAGTTTATCTGGCCTAAGAAAGACTGCATAGACTTTTTTGATGAGGGAGGGGGAAGTTTCGCGATGGCTTGAGTCCTTTCGGGGTCGATAATCATCCCTTCGCTTGACACAATAAATCCTAAGAGTTTACCTTGTTCTACAGCGAAAATAGATTTTTTAGGATTTAAGGAAATGTCGTATTTACGACATCGTTGTAGAACGGTTCTCAAATGAGATAAATGATCAGTTTTGTTTTTCGAAAAAATGGTAATGTCATCCAAGTAAACTACGATGGACTGATTGATCAAGCCTCGAAAAGCGATATCTATCGCTCTCTGGAAAGTGGCACTAGCATTAATGAGTCCAAAGGGCATTTTTCTATAAGCGTAGGTGCCCCATGGAGTGCAGAAGGTAGTTTTAAGTTGGTCTAGAGGAGACATCAGGACTTGGTTGTACCCTGAAAAACCATCCAATAAGGACAGTCTCTCAGAACTAGATACCTGTTGAAGGATATGTTCCATAGGTGGGACAGGGTAGTTGTCTTTATCAGACGCTCTATTAAGGTTTCGGAAATCGACGCATAGTCGGATTTCCCCACTCTTCTTCCGGACAGGGACAAGGTTAGAAACCCATTGTGTGTGCCTAACTTGGAAAATTATCTTAGCATTCAGGAGTTTATTTAATTCTTTTTTAACGGTCGGTTCGAGTTTAGGGTGCATTTATCTTAACTTTTGTTGAAATGGCAAGGTTTGGGGTTTCATAGGAATGACGTGTTTTATGATGTTAGGGTCAAAGGTCTTTAGGTCATCATACGTCCATGCAAAGACATCTTTGAATTCCTTAAACAATCTAATAAACGCGGCTTTCTCTTTTTCAGAACACCCTACCCCTAAGTTAATGCACTATGGATTGTCATCAGTTCCCAAGTTTACTTTTTCATATAATAAAGAGGAACTATTTGTTTTACAGTTGACCATTTTTCTGAATTTATCTTGCAGATCGTAAAAAATTTCTAGTCTAACTACAGATTTAGGGATCGAATTTACCATGTCCGATGAAGATTCAGGAGTTCTTGGATCCGGTATTACCGTGAAATCGCGCAAATTGTCGTCATGAGTGCACTCGTCGATCACCACACCTTGAAAATTTTCTTCCATATGCAGGAAGGTAATAATCTATTGATCATCGTCGAAGACTCTCCAATTCGTGATGTTGTCAGGAACGGATGGCCTAAACAACAGTTTGACGGAGAATGCATCTGGGGACAAGCCTTCTGCAGGAAAGAGTTTGGAAGCTACGTTAGCTAATAGATCAGCTTCAGAATTATTCGATCTAGGAATGGAATTTATATTGAAAGCATAAAACTTATTCATTAAATTCCATACCTCAGATTGGTAGCTTTTAAGATGCGGAGACAGACAGTGGATAGAATCTCTTACCTGTCTTACCACGATTTTCGAATCACCAAAGACAGTAAGATTTTGAATGTCCATATCTAATGCTTTTCTGAGACCCTGTAATAAAGCCTCGTATTCCGCTATGTTATTAGTACATTTAAATTCTAGCCTACATGCAATCAAGGTTTTGTTACTTGCCAGATCAATAATAATGCAGCCCGCACCTGCTCCTTCCTTGGACTTTGACCCGTCAAAGTAAAGAGACCAAATTTGATTTTTATCGGGTGCACGAGACCATTGTGTAGAAGCCACTGGCTGCACATATGCTACAATCTCGGACTGTTGTTCTGGGTTGGTGATAGCTGAAGTCTCGGCCATGAAATTGCCAAAAAAGGTATCCACCCCTTGTATTTCGGGAGAATCAGCAGAAGGCGTAAATGGTTCATTGGGATCGTTTAGATCTGTTACTGTGAACTTTAGGTAACGTTCATGATTTACCTTGATCTTGTTGGGCTTGCCGTTCTCGGGTAGCCACAGGTGATACCAATCTGTTGCAAAATAGCCGTGTAGCTGCTCTGACCAGTCCCTTCTTAAAAACATACCATACACTTCTGGAATATCCACAACAATAATATCAATTACTTGATGAACGTTGGGGTTAGACAATAATCTTATAAGCACATTCCTTAATTCACCTATAACTTTAACATTAGTTCAATCAAGTTGGATGATTTTTAAGGTGGATGGTTCAACTTCAGCATTAATCTTCTGACACATAGACCATGGCATTACATTGGATGTCACTCTTGAATCTACCATACAATTGTGCACGTTTCTATTAAAGATTTCGAAAGTTAACAAAAATGGAGGTACATTTCTGCGAATGCTAATGGTGGAAGTTTGTGGCTTTTTACTCGTAGCCTCTAAAGCTAATTTATCTACATTATTTACATTATTTACAGGAAGGCTTCCCTTCTCTTGAGGATCAGAATTATTCTTAGCGGAAGTATTTAGAGGAACTTTATTCTGAATAACCTTGTTACTGCTTGAATTACCGTTTTTGCTATTCTCTGAGATGTTCTGTAACATTTTTTGTAGCAGAAATGGAAATTTTAATAATTCATAAACAGAAATGTTAGCCCTTAACTTTTTAAGATCTTCAACTAAATCATAATCTAAGTTGGGGTTTACATGACTCTGTTTAGTCTCAGCTGGTTTAGATTGCTTTGGGGGCAAAGTCGTAATGTTTTTGAAAGAAGGTTTGTTTGTTGTCTTACTCCTAGTGTTGTAGGGATGAACTGTCTCGAAGTTAGCTTGAAAAATGCTATCCGAGAAGTGTCCAAAAATGTTCGGAGAAGATTCTTCTTCTTGAACTATCTCTTGTTGAACTTCCTCCTCAAGGATCTCAGGAGGCATCAAGTTATCCTGGGCTTCTAGAATTGTTTGAAGGGTGAATTGCAGACTTTCTATATTTAAGCCCTTGGCATTTGGATTAGGTCAGTTGGGAAAAGGCTTCCTAAACGGGGGTTTGTAAGGCCCTTTGCTCGAAGAAGCTTCTTCGGCCGTCCTTTTCAAATCTATAACTTGATTTGACAGTTTTTTAACGACTTTAGTTAAGCTTTCTAAATCCGAGCTTTCAGGTTGTGTTTTATTTTGAGCAGGTCTAGGGAGGATTTCGATCTTCTTTTTGGAAGATGAACTAGTCTCTGTTTTGTTGCTAGTAGTGTCTTTTAAAATAAGGATGTCTTTTTCAATCTGGTTGGCCTCCTCGAAGGCCTCTAACAACGTGGCTTTCTTAGATCGTTTTACCCAAATGGCTATACTTTGATGCAAGGCTTTTGTATAGTATGCTATGATGAGATTCTCAGCAGGCATCGAATCCATAGGGATTCGATTCTTTAGTGTTAAGAATCGTTGATTAAAGTCTTTAATTTTCTCTTTTGGGTTCATTCTTAATCTAGAAAGCTCCATAACTAGAACGTCTGGGGACTTATCATCTCCAAACTTTTCCAGAAAGCAGGATTCGAACTTATCCCAAGACACAATGGTATGGGATTGCTGGGCAAAGTACCATGCAAATGCATTGCCCTCGAAAGTGTAGGGGAACAACCTACAGACTATGTCTTCATGCTCGACATTACGGAGTCTAATGGCTAACATAAAAAATTTAATGTGATCTTCAGCAATCTGTTTAGAGTCAGGGTCAAACTTGGGAAGCCACTTCTCCGGATGTTTGGGTAAGGAATGTTGAGGCCCAGGTACAGCTACTGCATCCTGGTCGAGCCAGGGTCTAGCAGGATTGTTCTAGTTGGCCATTGGTGTAGGTGGTGTAAAATGCTGAGAAGGGGAACTCCCTTCGTCAGAAGAGTCTTCTCCAGAAGAAGAAGGAGATGATGGAGGTGGTGAGGGTGGTATTCCAGATCCTCCTGCAGCAGGAGTGATGATTGGATCTGTAGGGTTTAAGGTGAGATTAGTGCCTCCAAGCTGTTCTTTGATATCAGAGAAGTCTAAAGGTTGGTCCAGAGGCCGATTTGGTTGCCTTAAACGGGCGAAGGGACTATGTGTTCTTAAGAGAGATTGGCGAACAATCTCTTGTATGTCACCACCTGTAGGATTTGGGGTTGTTGGTTCAACTGTGATCCGTGGATTGTCGTTTGATGTGGTTGTTGTTTGAGGGGGGATGTTGTCATTTAAATGACTTCTTTTCACTATAGGTGAGCGGTTGGGTGGTGGAGGAGTCTTACGACCGCCTTGTGCCATTAATAAATTTCAGGCCCTCCTTCTAGCGTCATTTGTTGACGGGTGAAATTGCACACTCGTCAACTGGAGAAGTAGATCCTGTCCGGGGTTGTCTAAATAACCCAAGCCATTTGGGATGATCTACCCCGACGGGTTTAGCGACTCTGTTAGCCGATCTAAGTCCTAGGAAAATGAAAGAAAAACTAATTAAAGGAACTAATCTAAATGAAAACAATAATTAAAGCAAACTAATAAACAAATCTGAAACATATATATACAGTCTATTGTCTAATATTATACAGCAATCATTCTATGAAATTAAATGTTCAATTATCAACAGAATTAGATCTCAATTACAAATGTATAATATTTACAGATCACAGATTTTAAATGAAAACCTGCAAAAATCATTTGTAAACTGTCCTATGACAGTAAAACTATTGTTTTTGAATTTTATAATTTTATGAAACAAAAATAAAGTGACAATTATCAAAGCTAAATAATTAAGATAACAATTTGTACTTATAAAACTAAACTATACATCTATCTAAACTACTGTAAATTCACAAATTTATTATCTATCAAATTACAAATAACGATCTAACCTGAAGTAACACTTTCCAATTTGTCCCATGCAAAGTATTTGATTCAGCTGTTCGATGGGAGGAAACCCGCACCAGATTTTCCACAAGCTTCTTGTAAACAGGAAGTAGCAGTGCTCTTTGAATATAAATGATAGGACAAACAAGACATAAAACTTACAGCAATCTTAAGATTTACAAATCACCATAGTTAGATAAACCCGTATGCGAAGATTTGTACAAAATGATTCATTTAACGAAGAAGATAAACCTTTAATTCATTAAATTGAAACAAAGTAATTGTTGTACTTTAAGATAAGAGACATCAGATATGGACAACACATAAACCAAATCACATCAACCTGCAACGAATTATGATAGCTAAAGTAGTAGATAATTGATTGCAAACTGATATGAAGAAAACTTGAAATAAAAGTTTGATATATTGAAAGCTAAAGCTGTTACAAAACATCAACTTTCATCCCAGTTTGTATCCTCATAAGTCCAAAGTATTTCTTCTCCCAATAGTGATGATGATCCGTTCATTACAAAAATAATGAGTTTATAAAGGCCCAAGGGTAAAACATCCCTGTGGGAAATATCAAAACAACTTACAAAAAATCTGGGAATAATCTCCCAAGTCTCTATTTCTGACTCAAGCTAACAACCTATAACAAAACTACATCATAAAAGCTCCTTCTAAACTGCCACAGCATGACCAATTTGCCATTGAAATTCGTAGGTACCTGGAGGTGGACAAGAATAGACAAGTTTAGATAATGTTTTATTGGTAAAATTAACAAAAATCTAAATTTTAAGACTAGCTACAGAATCTCATGATTCTGTAGCTGGTCTAACTTGAAAACAGAACTGTTTTAAATCAATCCAAAATTAAAATAAATATACTCAAACTATTAAACAAATCTTTAATTGCTAATTGAAAACAAAGCGAATCATTTAAACCAAAACTTATATGCTAATTGAGAGTAAACAAAATCGTGTTTAAATCTATTTCAATCGAAACAGACCCTAAATGAATATAAAGCAAATCTCTGGTAACAATTCAATATAGACAGAATATGTCAATCCAACACTCAACATAATCGTTTAAATCCAAATTAACAGAGCCGTATCAAATCTAACTTTGAATCCATTGCATTATACAAACGACTATGCTAATTCAGACATACAGAATCATTTCAGAATCAAACCAAAAGAAATGAATCGAACTAATTCAGAGTCGACTAATGCTAAATCGTATCAATCAAAACATAGCTATGTCCAATTTTAGCAAATAAATCTTCTGTACAAGTCAAATGCAATCATAATCCAAAACTAAAATATTTATTTAAAACAAAACAGAATTGTTTCTTGAATCTATTCGAACAGAACCAAATGAAAGCAAACCCAATCGACTACCCTAATTCAAACGTACATAATTGTTTCAAACGCAAACCAAATAGAATAAAAAACAAATCAATCATTTATACTAATCTGAGAACAATAAAATCACATTATCCAAATCGTAGTTATATTTGATTTTAGCAAAACGAATCGATGCAAACAAAATAGTTTATGCTAATTCCAAACGAAATCTTTCATGCTAATTCAAATGGAAAATGAAATCATTTCTGGTAATTGAAAGTAAATAGAATTGTTTTTAATTTATTCAAGCAAATAGAACTAATCGGCTATGCTAGTTGAAACCAAATCATACAAAATCGATGTGGAAAAAACCATACCTGGGCTGTAGGAAAATGATTCGATCAGGACAACTTTGAATTGACAAAGGTCGTTGCTGATTCTACATTTCTGAAGACAATTGAACCTGTAATATTTTGCTTTTTCTCGTTGGCTTGTAGCCTATCGTTCTCCTTTGACAGCATTGTCACCCATTCCTCTAATGATTTGATCTTAGATTGCAACAGGGGGACATCCATGTAGTAACGCTCAAGCCAAGAATTGCATTGGGTACATGGTGGTTGATCGGACTTTGGCATCACAGGTGAGGGTTCTTTCAAGCTACCAGGGGTTTCACTGTGAAGCTCAATTCCCGGGAAGTTAGGGTTGTTCTTGAGGCAAGGAGGTAAGTTGGAAACATAGTCATAGGGTTCAATAGAGCAGAGGCCATGGGAATAGGGGTATTCCTCAGCTAGGAAATGTTCGATCTCCGAGTCTGAATCCTCGCTCAAGACAATAGGGTTTTTGTCAATGTTTTGCTTAGGCTTGTTCCAGGCACATCGAGATATCCATCATGCGTTTTTCTTTCCCTTACTGTTGAATCCAATGTCACCTTTGACTTTCTTCCTTACAGGCCTTTTGACGGTCTTAGTATTGTCTTTAGCACACGGGTCGGCCATGGTATCAGGTATGTCAATGTCAGGGCAATTCGAGGGTTTGACAGGGGGTAAAAAGGTAGTAGGTGGCACTGTAGGAAAAACCAGAGTTTCAGTAACCACAAATTTATCCACTTGGACACACTTGGGAGTGGAAAAGCCATTCCTAGATAGGAAGGCTTTCCAACAGTCACCACTAAGGCTTAGATGATGAATGATAATGACTTTGATCAAGCAGTGATGGAAAAGGCTGCTATCAGCCTTCTCACGCTTAAATCGCTTGGACACCTTGTACGGATTACGTAAAATATAATGTGGCATATTCAAAGGGTTATAATCTTTGGAAAATAGAAACTAAGAAGGTTGTGTATATCTGAGATGTGGTATTTAGAGAAATGAAAGATGTTGTTAAACAGTAAGTCCTACCAAGCAAGGAAGAACCAGAGAAAATAGAATTTGATTTAAAGGATGATGAATGAGACTCTACAGAAGAAGATGAATAAGAAGAAGAAGATCCTCATACTCCAGGATTGAGGAGATTATTTCGAGAAAGAAGGCTACCGGAAAGGTATACTCCATCTGATTTTTGTTCAAATTTTTCTTTGTCTATTACTGATGGTGATCTTAGAACTGTCAGGGAGGAAGTGGATTCAGAGGATGGAAAGCTCTGGAAAAACTCCATCGATGAAGAAATGGCATCCTTGGATAAGAATGAGGCTTGGGATCTAATGGAGTTGCTGACTCAAAGAAATCCCATTGGAAACAAATGGGTATTTGAAAATAAGTTGAATGCAGAAGGCGAAGTGGAGAAATACAAAGATCGGTTAGTAGCAAATGGTTATTTCCAGGTTGAGGGAATTGATTTTGGTGAGATTTTTTCTCCTGTTGCTAAGTTAACTTCTATAATATTTTCGTTATCTATTGATACTGCATTTGATTTTGAAGTCAAATAGATGGATGTGAAGACAACATTCCTACATGGGGATTTGGAAGAATAAATCTATATGAAGCATCCATAAGGCTTTGTTATGAAGGGAAAGAAGGAGCTGGTATGCAAACAGAAAAGGTCCCTGTATGGTTTAAAACAATCACCAAGGACGTGGTATCAAAAATTTGATACTTATATGATGGGACTTGGCTTCACAAGAAGCAAAGAGGATCATTGTGTGTATTTTAAATTAATTGGTGATCATTTGATTTATTTGGTCTTGTATGTGGATGACATGTTGCTGATAGGAAACA